>JBBPDA010161295.1:0-18402 GCA_037974385.1 Arnoldichthys spilopterus | reverse complement strand
TGTTTGATGATCAGAAACATTTTGTGTGACAAACATGCAAAAGAATAAGAAATCAGGAAGGGGGCACATAGTTTTTCTCACAATATATGGATATTGTGTATTACATATCTAAAAGTATGCAGACACATGCCAAATGTCAGAGGTGTTTAAAGCCCTCCAGCACTAGGCTGTGGAGCTGTTTTTTCTAGCATCCAGTAGCTTTGAGATGAACTGGAGTGGAGTTTTCAGCAGAGTAGATGCTGTAACTGCAGCAAAGGTGTGGGGGGGGTCTGCTTGTTTCAGAAGAAATGTTGGATAATAAGGTGTCTACAATCTTTGGGACACATTGTGTTATTTTATATTCTGTACTGTGTATCCTAATGAGTAACACCAAATACAGACATAGTTCCCACATAAATAGTTGGCCGTGAGGTGTGGCTTATGGAAAGTTTTGCTCGACATAGGAAGCCAGGCTGAGTCAGAAGGGAGGAACACCCTCACCCTCATCCCAGAGGAAGAGTGTTTCCAATGTGTTTTTTTTGTTTTGCTTCTCTCCCTTTCTTTTCCACATGAATATCATTGTTGCTTGCCCTGCTATATTGAATGTCTGAGCAAAGTAAGTGTGTTTTAAATAAAGAAAGAGATCATATTTAAAAAGGAGATTGTCACATTCTTTCCAAGAACCATAAACAAGGACTGGGTGTGCTGGGAGTGGTGGTCTTGATTAAAATTCAGTTGTTTATGTGTTATTGTAATCCTGCACTGTACATTCTCCACATTCTTCACAGTTCTGGCAGTTTGGAGAATGGGTGGATGTGGTTATTGATGACCGGCTGCCTACCAGAGATGGGGAGCTGCTGTTTGTTCATTCTGCCACAGGCTCTGAGTTCTGGAGTGCCCTGCTGGAGAAGGCCTATGCTAAGTAAGTGCACTTTAGCCTCACCATTCAACTAAACTGTATGATACTAATTTTCACAAGACAATGTGTAACTGCCCAATTTAATTAATTAATGGCTATCTGCCGTGGCTACTATTACTATTATATTGCAGGTGAATGTCTCTAGTGGTTGTTAGGGTATTGATAGATGGTTGACAGTGGTTCCAGTGGAGTGCTTGAATATTGTTAGGTGTTTACTATGTTTTCGCAGGTAAGGGTGAAGGTAAAAGCTTTTGGCAAAAGCGGAGGCTGCAAATATATTTGGCAAAAAAAGTGGGAGGTGCAAACAGTTTTGGTAAAAATAGGGAGGTGAAAACTTTTGGCAAAAAGATGGAGTGCAAAGATTTTTGTTTAAAAAAGGGGTAGGTATAAAAACCATTAAAAAATATTCATAAAAAATAGAGGGTGTGAAACTTATTGGGGACAAAGAGAGGGCATAAACTTATGCAAAAAGTGGGCAAAACCTCAGGTAGTAGGCAGCTTGCAGTAATTGATTCATGTGTGAATTCTGCATCATATTAGAGAATGCTTGAAGATAATGTGGTGCCCTTTTTTAACCTCATTGAAATCCTGGGTGGGATTTGAAAAGGGCAGTACATGCAAGAAAATTGCATGCAAAAAAATCTCGAACTCAACTGAAAAACGTTTGTATGGAAGGGTGGTCAAAGACTTCAGCAAGCTGGTTAATATGTAAGCAAAATACCTACAAGGATCTTTTTTCTGCTAAAGGTGGCAACATTTATTTTAGGGTGTACCACAGACAAATGTTCTGTAGAGATCTGTAGAGATTGTTATTGAATAGATTTAAAAAGCTACTTTTGTCTTGTGGTTTTGTTCATTCATCACCTTTATCTGTAATCAGTGCAACAAAGGCTGAAATGTTTGCTTCTTTAAAAATGTTGAAATAAAATTAAAATTTCCTTGGTATGTATTTATTATTGTACTACTATTTTTTCACATGACTGTATACATAGATTAGCCATGAAATTGAAACCACCTGCCTAATATTGTGTAGGCCCCCCTTGTGCCAAGAAAATAGTTTCCCAATAAGGCATGGGCTTGACAAGACCTCTCAGGTATACTGTGGTATCTGGCACCAAGACGTTAGCAGCAGATCCTTTAAGTCCTGTAAGATGCAAGATGAGGCCTCCATGGATCAAACTAGTTTGTCCCACACATCCCACAGAAGCTTGACTGGATTGAGGTCTGGTGAATTGGGAGGTCAAGTCAGCACAAACTGTTTCTGAGCAATGTTTAATATTTGCCACTGACATTAGGTAATTTAATTGGTTGTACTGCAACAAGGTTTAAGTAGGTGGTATGTATAAAAATTACATCTACATCAGTCCCAGACTATAAGGTTTCCCAGCAGAACATTTCCTGGATCACTGTATAGGTGCTTTTGGCAGTGGATGGGGTTACTATGGGTACTCAACTGTTTATTTGCTGGCTAATGTATGCACACCATGCCAGGTGCCATAATATCGAGATAATGAATAATTATTCACTTCACCTGACAGTGGTTTTACTGTTTTGGTGTATTAATTCTAATTAGAATTAACAATTGTATGTTTGTCTGGGAGTACTTGCTCTTACACTTCATAGTATATTCTCCAAAGTGTTTTGCTTTGTGTGTTTTAGAGGTAAAGGGGCATTTCCACCTATAGTTTAATGTTATTTATCTTCTTACCATATCATTATATCCCTCAGCCTCATCTGTTTGACAAAATTCTCAAATTTACATACTTTTCATGTTTTTGTTCATCTATATTCTCATTGTAATACCCAGCATGCATTAAACAAATATTTTAATACAACCCATCCTAACCCATCCTTTGGTGCATAAAAACAAAATGCCCTTGTAAACTGAAGGTTGCAGGTTCAAGTCCTGACCGTACCACTACACTGCTTCCTGGGCACTGTTGATAGCTGCCTGCTGCTCCACGTGTGATGGGTTAAATGCAGAGGTCATGCTTGAATGTGTTCACAATGAATATGTAGTCACTTTCACTTAAGCACTTGTTTGGAACATATTCTGTCAAACACACTGAAATATATGAATTTATTTGTCTATTTATAGCTTTAAATATTAACAAAGGTATTTTAGATAAAATCTAAAAGAAACCTTATGTTGACAGCCAGTCCTAACTGTCTAGCCAATGCTAATAAAGTCAACCAAGCTATCATTAACTGAACTCTTTATATATATTAAGCAGCAACAGAGTGCCTATACCCCTGTTCACTGCCAAAAGTGCCTACAGTGCGCCAGGATATGTTCTGATGGGAAACCTTATAGTCTGGCATTGATGTAGATGTTACTTTTACACATACCACATACTTAAACATTGTTGCAGACTAATTACATCCCTTCATAGAAATGGTATACTCAAACATTATGTAAAGAAAGTACCAATGCTCTCTTAATTCAGCCCAAAATTAATGGGTAACAGAAAAGAGGCCAAACAGTGGTAATCTAATCAGCCAGGTAGTTATCTTGCTCAACTTTTGTTATCATATTCATCAATTCTTTGACTTCCTGGCAGTAGCATTAACTTTCTGTCTTTCTTATTTACCAGCCAAAAAGCCACCCCAAAACAAGTGTAGTAAAATATATCATCAAGACAACCTGACAACCCCACTGTAGAGCCTACTTTAGCACTGCTGTAAACATGTTTACACCAGATGTATTAACGGTTACATTATTCATTCTTGCCAGGGTGTCCATTTAAGTTCCTCTGTTTAACTGACTGGAATGTTTTCCACATTGTATTCTGACTTGCTCTGTGTTCCAGGGTTAATGGCTGCTATGAGGCTCTCTCTGGGGGCTCCACCACTGAGGGCTTCGAGGACTTCACTGGAGGGATAGCAGAGAATTATGAGCTTAAATCAGCTCCACGTAACATGTTCCAGGTCATCCAGAAGGCTCTGGATTCTGGAGCACTGTTGGGATGCTCCATAGATGTATAAACCTTTTCATTATCGCTTACTCTTGCTGAAGTTACTAATGTGAAAGGAATGCTCCAGGGTTTTTCAACTTAATCTCTATCTTCTGCATTTGTACGTGTACAGTCAACTACCACAGGCAATAACGTGGAAGCATTTTCCTTTACTTAGAAAAGAACAGACAACCCATTCACTAAAAACTTATAATAGAAGCCATTGCTCACTTGCTGAATTCCTTCAGTGAATGTTTATGCACTCAAAACACTTTCATTAATTTTGCAAAATGTCACAAATCTGTAAAATCGTGTAATTTGTTCTTTCTGAAATCTTTGCTCATAAGTAGCCTATTTCTCCAAACTCAAGATGTTACCAGTAAAGTGCTATGGACTTTTCACAGGGAATTTTCATTAGGTATAGCAAATGCAACCAGAACTGTTTTCTCACTGTTGTTCCAGTGACTTGATCAGGCTCAGGCTAATCTCATCCTAAGACAGGTACTGTCAGTAATGGCTCTAATTTTCCACAATTTTAACATTTATTATAAACTTTTCTCACAGAATTCAACAGCTGACCAAAGGTTTTCTTTTCTTTTTTTAAGTACATTTAGAAATTGGCTATGAAAGTGAACACACTAAAGCACCACAACGGAATGGGACCTCTGCACTTATCCCATAACATGTGCATATGTAGAGCAGTGGGCAGCTATCAACAGCACCCAGGGAGCAGTGTAGTGGGATGGTACCATTGTCAAGGGTGCCCAGACTGGGACTTGAAACCTAGTTTACAAGTTATTCAGTGATTTAGTTATTCAGCCCCGTAGCGCTGTGGTCTGCTCTGTTGCCTCTCAAACAGTGAGGTGAGGGTTCGATCCCAGCGCTGGGTGTGCTTTATGGGCAGTGGTGGCCTAGTGGTTAGGATGCTGCCTTTGGGACCTGAAGGTCGAAGGTTCAAGTCTTGGCCCGGGCACTATTGAGGTACCCTTGAGCAAGGTACCGTCCCACTACACTGCTCCCTGGGCGCTGTTGGTAGCTGCCCGCTGCTCCACGTGTGCACGTGTGATGGGTTACATTTCGTTGTGGTGCTTGAGTGTGTTCACAATGACAAATAGTCACTTTCACATTCACAAGGGCAATGTCTTAACCACTAGTCCATCACTGGTCCATCACTAAAAAGTGAAAGAGGTATGTGTAGCAGAGGATAGACATTATGTTACAGATATAACTAATGAGAGCTAAAAAATGCTGGTGTATTCCTTTATTACGGAATTTTAGATTGAAAATGCTGAAAAATTCTTTTATTACTTAATTTTATATTTAAAATACTATAATATTCTTTTTAATACATCCCCAGATCACTAGTGCGGCAGACTCAGAGGCCATCACTTATCAGAAACTTGTAAAGGGACACGCCTACTCAGTGACAGGGGCCACTGAGGTTAGCCACCTGGGCTTTTTTTTTCTTTCTATCTTTCTCTGCAGATTTTGACATGCATACATCAATTTTGACAGAGTAACATGACTGAAATTGATCATGTGCGCTAGGTGAACTACCGTGGTCAAAAGCAGAGGCTTATCAGAGTGCGTAACCCTTGGGGTCAGGTGGAGTGGACAGGAGCCTGGAGTGACAAGTAAGAACATGTTAAAACTTCTGGTCATCTAAGTAGTATTTTTTTGATTCAATAATGGAAAAGGGGAATGCCATTAATATGAAAAAATAAATTATATGTTAGAATAAAACCTTGTAATCTAAATTTTTCTTGTTTTTAATTTGTCAGCTTCCCTTTACATGGTGTAAAACTTTGTCCAAAAAGTTTGTTAAATTGAGTAAAAATAAAATCTTTTTACAACATCTTACATTGAAAAGAACATTTCTTTTTCAACTGTAAAATTACATTTCTGGAGAGATGAAATTCTGATCCAGCAGCAGTGAGATTCACATATACTCTCGTCCTTGCTATGTAAACACTTCCACTTTTTAGCTCCTCTGAGTGGAACAGTGTGGATGCCTCTGAGCGAGACAATGTGAAAGCTGACGATGGAGAGTTCTGGTACAGTGATAAACTCATTTTTTCTTGTTTATTGAGATCAGTTGCGTCATACTTTTGTTACAGCTGATTATTTGAAGCAGTGTTACTGTATATGGCTTTTACAAACACATGTAACATATAAAATCTTTAACTTAAACTAAGATGGAAGTTTATCATCTACACCCACCATACAAGTCCAATTTCTAAGTTTATGTGTACTGACTTTAGACCATCAGTTGTTGCACAACCCCCTTCAATTAGTGGGAAGGGTCCATTGCTGACCAGACCACATCTTTTTGCACAGTAGTATTGCTGGATTGTTAACACCACAGTGTCACTTCAAGGTTAAGAATTGTCCACCAAAATATCCAGCCAAGACTACCTCTCTGACCATGAACTTAATGATCGTGAGGGGCTAGAGAATGTCTAACATAAATTATGATTTAAAGACCACTACCCTGCAAAGTGAACATACACCAATCAGGCATGACATTAAAAGCATTTGAAAAGAAAGTAAAAAGTCACAATTTCATACTGATGTGCTGGAAGCGGGCCAAGGCCACCGTAATGATCTGAGCCACTTTGACAAGGGCCTTATTGTGATGGCAGGTCTTATAGAGTGTTCCAGGTATGCAGTAGGTAGTACTTACAAAAATTGATCCAAGAAAGGAGAACAACTGGTGAATCGGCAACAAGGTCCTGGGCATCCAGTGCTTATTGATGCATGTGTAAAGCTGTAAAGCTGCTTTGTGACAACGTCAGTTGTAAAAAGCGCTATATAAATAAACTTGACTTGACTTGACACATGGGGAGGGAGGGCTAGCCTGTCTGAAAGGAGCTCCTGTTGTACAAAATGTTAGTGCTGGATATGATAAAAAGGTGTCAGAACACACAGTGCACCACAGTCAGAGCTGTTTCAGCTACATGAGGGACCTACTCAATAGTAGGCAGGTGGTGTTAATGTTATGGTTGATCAGTGTACAAGGTAAGGGTGTCAGTAAGTGGTCTATGACCCTCACCATATGTTATAGTGGATCCTTTTCATTGATTTAGGTGCTACTGGGTAAATGATAAATTGTGCAGCAAGAGATGGACTATAGTCTGTGTACAAGTTGGGTGCACCTATATGTTGGGGGTATCTGATAAAATGGCCAATGAGTGCAGGTTCAATGTAGTTTTACTTAATGAAACCATTATAACTTTATTTATTTGTGTATGTTTTCAGGATGTCGTTCTCAGATTTCATGCGGCATTATTCCCGTTTGGAGATTTGCACTTTGACCCCAGACACCCTTACTTCTGAGTCAGTGAAGCACTGGAGTTTGTGTAAATTTGATGGCACCTGGAGGAGGGGCTCCACAGCAGGTGGCTGCAGAAATCATGCCTGTAAGAACTCTTTTCAGTTTGCTGCAGTACATTAATAGCACTATAACAGCCAAATATAATTGCACTGAATGCAAATTCTAAAGCAAGAGACTAATGTCTATCAACATCAGAACCACACTTTAAAAAACACAGCTTCCTCCTTTCAGCAGAACTCATTAGTAAACCCCAGGACCATACTAACAAAATGTCTGCCTCTTATCCCCATTGACTCAGCACACATCTGTCTCATATGTCTATTTTACTTTGCACATTGCATAATTATAGTTCAGTGCTCATTATATTCCTACCTCTTTAATATAGTGAAGTGAAAGTGATTATTTGTCATTGTGAACACACTCAAGCAGCACAACAAAATGTGACCTCTGCATTTAACCCATCACACATGCACACGTGGAGCAGCAAGCAGCTATCAACAGCGCCTGAGGAGCAGTGTAGCGGGACGGTACCTTGCTCAAAGGGTACCTGAGTAGTACCCGGGTCAGGACTTGAACATGTGACCTTCAGGTCCCAAGGGCAATGTCCTAACATCTAGGCACTTCTGGCCTAGTGTCTGAGCCTAAGTGGCTTAAAAATATATTTTTAATATGATATTGCACAGTTTTTTTGCTTTGTTTTGTTGTGTTGTTATTTTTAGCTCTTGCTTTTATACCTCCTTTATGTTGTTTCGTGTTGTTTTTGTGTGGAGCACCATCATGATTCTTAATGATAATAAGAAATAATAAGAATAATAAGAAAATTTCCTGCTAGGGTAACTTACTGGACAATAAACTAAACTGTGATTCCGACAAATCATTCCTTGAATCTCGACCTTGCCCACAGACACTTTTTGGATGAATCCTCAGTATATGATCAAGCTGGAGGAGGAAGATGACGATCCTGACGACAATGAGGTTGGCTGTAGCATAGTGATTGGCCTCATCCAGAAGAACCGACGCAGGCTGAGGAAGTCTGGGGAGGACATGCATACCATTGGCTATGCAATCTATGAGGTAAGCACACTGCAGAGTTCTGTTAGTTAATTGTTCATGCAGAATGAATTCCATGTGGTGTAACCTGTGTGTTTTCTTTTTTTGTGGTCATTCCAGGTCCCTTCTGAGGTTAGCGCTCTGACTAGAGGTCAACATGGAGGAGATTTCGTGCATACTGAATGATAATTCAAACTAATGATGAAGTCCACTGTTTTCTCTATATTTCTAATCCAGTCTTTCTGACCTTGTTATCTCAGTTTCATGGGCAGAAAGAGGTCCACCTCAGTAAGGAGTTTTTCCTGACTCATGCTCAGAAAGCTCGTTCTGAGACCTTCATCAATCTGCGAGAGGTCAGCACACGCTTCAAGCTGCCCCCTGGCGAGTACCTCATTGTACCATCAACCTTCGAGCCAAACAAGAATGGAGACTTCTGTGTGCGTGTGTTTTCGGAGAAACAGTCTGAAATGCAGTAAGCGCCACAAACTCCACATCTACTAGGCAGTGTGCTTAGACAGATTACAGAATGCAGAAAGGACTTGGTGAAAATGTTTTTTATGCTAGTGACTCTGGCACAGATTAATTCAAAACTAGTAGAAAGATATTTTGAGCAGACCTTTGCCATCCCAGACGTAGTCTCTTGGTATGGCAGCCTAACTCTGATACCCTGTTTACTTACTCATGCTCTGGCCGCAAATGTGTCTTTTGTAGCAGCGGTTTTTAAGACTGAACAAGCTTTACAGAACAAAAATCCTGTTCAGCCTAAACTATAACAGTATTTGCTTACAGTCACTACATAATATTGATCTTTCAGTTCGAAATGCTATGCAACAGAGATGGATTGTAGCTAATCTAGACCTGGCAGGCTGGAAACAACGATGACAAGTTTGCCATCATGCTATTAGCTAAATTAAACAGCACAGAAATGGTCTGTCCTAAAAGTATGACCTCTTAGAGGAATGCAAAATAAATATATATGGGCTCTGGGGGAAAAAAAGTGTTTGCCCTATCATTTGGAGACTGTGAGTATGATTTTGTGTCCAGAAGTCCAAGAAGGCATAATTAGCTTTGCTCTTTCTGTGAGGGCCCTCTTTGAACTGTTGAATCACATTACAGCAGCTGATGTAAAGTACCATTGAGGTATCCTTGAGCAAAGTACCGTCCAGCCACACTGCTCCCGGGCGCTTTTCTTAGCTCCCTGCTGCTCCACAATGACAAATAAGTCACTTTCATTGTTTTTATTATAGTTTCATTCATATATTTATTTTTCAGATATTTCAGATCCCTTTTCACAGTTTATTCTAATGACCAAAAACAAATTTATATTTAGTCACAAATTTGTCCTACTGATTCATTTTCTCTGACTCTTTGCACCTCAGAATCTGTGATGACCCTGTAGAAGCAAACATTGAAGATGTAAGAAACTCGTTATATCTATATTTCTGATATTATTAATTTCTGTATATAGTATGGATACTAAACTATATGCTTGTCTTGTTAGGAGACCATGTCAGAGGAGGAAGTTGACTCTGGATTTAGGGGCCTATTTACCAAACTGGCTGGACAGGTAGCTCATTACAATCATTCAAGTCAGAACTAAAGCTAATGCAGTGTGCATACATTTATGAACCAACAACAACAATAGTGAAACTTTAAACCACTTAAACCACTAAATCTGGGTTATTTTGTTGTTCTGACACCAGTGTTCACACTAAAACTCAGGTTTTCAGCTATTTTGGTTTAGTTTCCCCCCTTTCAACCAGTCCTTTTTTAATCAAAACTCAAAATCTGATTTTCTTTAATTATCTGTTTCCTTACATACAGAATAAAAATGTGTGTTGATTGGCCAAGAACAATTGGAATGACTGGTGGCACTGGTGGCAGTGGTTAGCGCTGTCACCACACAGCAAGAAGGTCCTGGGTTAGATCCCCAGGTTAGCCATGGGTGCATTTCTGTGCAGAGCTTGCAAGCTGTCCCTGTGTTGCGTGGGTTTCCTCTGGGCAGCTCCGGTTTGCCACTGTCCAAAGACTTGTGATCGGTTGATTGGATACTCTAAATTGCTTGTATGTAAATAGTTGTCTGTCTCTGTGTTGCCCTGCAATGGGTTGGCCTCCTGTCCTGGGTGTACCTTGTACCATGTACCTTGGGCCCGTAGTCAGCTGGGATTGGCTCCAGATTCCCCATGACCCGAAACGGAAGAAGTGGTTTAGAAAATGAATGAATGGCCAAGCACAGAAATTCTGGAGCATCACAAATCTGGAGAGAGTTTTATATATAATAATGTACTGATCAAACTGATCCCTCTAAAACATTATAAAACTCATCAACATTTAAAAAAATGTTTCATTATTTGATTATAATCGATTATTCGATTGAAAAGGTGATAGATTAAAATGTAGGTTCACAGTGAAAAGGCATAGTGATTACATTGCAGTTTGAATGCTGAACAGGGAATACACAGAATTGTTAGCTAACACTAATAAACAGGTAAATGGTCAAAATTAATATGTTTAATACCGTGGCAGTCTAGTAGTTAGTACATTGCGCTTGGGACCATCCCACTACACTGCTTCACATCTTGGAAGTTGCTTTGGATAAAAGCATCAGCCAGATGAATAAAAATGTAAGAAGCTTAATTAATCATGTAAATTTTATCCTAAACCCTCATTGCTAAACCATCCTTTCCTCTTCAGTCTGCTTTGTTCCATTTTATTTTTTCGAGAAACATCAGCCATGAAACAATATTCTCGACCAAAAAAAAAAGCTTCCTTGTTTGTACTAGATTTTAAACAAAGACTTGAATTTGTGTAATTATGATTTCCAACTTCAGAGGTAGGATAATCAGTTTGCACATTCTCCACAAGGGGAGCTATTAGCACACAGGTTGCATTTGTGAGCATACCATAATCTCACAAAAATGTGCATGTTTGTGGTTACAAATGTCATATATATGAAGTAGTAAAGTTTTTAAATGTTATTTTATGAACTGTAATCATATGTGTGTTTATCAGTATTTTACTACAGCTTTGAAAGTGGTTTAAAAACTAAAAATATAAGGTAATGATAAGATGAGTTCAGATCAGGTGTCAAACTTTTTTTCACTTTTCCACCAGGATATGGAGATTTCTGCAACTGAGCTGAGGACCATTTTCAATAAAATAGTGGCCAAAAGTAAGTCCTGACTTCTGTGGGACGGGGGGTAAAGAATTAAGCCCAGTAGCCAAAATCACACAGCTAACAATGACTTTCTCCCCAGGAACAGATATTAAGACAGATGGTTTCAGTTTAGATACAGCTAGGCTCATGGTGAACCTCATGGATGTATCCTTTTTAACACTACAGCCAGGGAAGACTTAAATTAACTTTGCTCATTTTATTCATATTTTACCAATTTTTTAAAAATCCCTTGACTGTATAACAACAGGACAATGGTAACGGCAAGCTCGGAATAGCTGAATTTGCCACCCTATGGAAGAAGGTCCAGAAATACTTGGTGAGGCTCCACACTCTAATGTTTTATGTATACATTAATGTATATAATTACTCTGAAATAGTGGAAAAAACAGATATACAGTGTATAAACCCTCACCCTACACTCCTACAGATTATCTACAAGAAGAATGACATGGATGGATCTGGCTGCATGAGTACACCAGAGATGCGCATGGCTTTAAAAGAAGCAGGTGTGTTGACTGCTTTTTGCCATTAAATGCAATGTTCAAACTTAATTCAGACTTGTAGACAAACTTAATGGACAAAACAGGAAATCATCTGTTGTCTACCATATGTAACTTACCCTGAGTGGTTCTCTTGTCACAGGCTTCACTCTGAACAACACTATTCATCAGGTTCTGACTGCTAGATATGGTGAGGCAGACATGACTATCGACTTTGACAACTTTGTGGCCTGCGTGACTCGTCTGGAGATGATGTTCAGTAAGGATTTCCCATTCTTGTACTGTGAAGTACACTACTGTCTAAAAGTCAGAGCCCATTCATTTGTTTATTCAATTTCCAGTCAAAATGGCCATGTAGTACAATTATTCACTGTTAAAAAAGCAGAAAATATATAATAGTAAATTAAACAGAAGCTTTCAGCATAAATATCACATGCCCTGATCAGCCATAATATTAACACCACCTGCCTAATATTGATTAGGTCCCGGTAATGCTTCCGAAAGCTTTGAATGTGGTGCACTGTGTGTTCTGACCGCTTTCTGTCATAGTCAGTGTTCACTTTTAAATCCACAGTAGTGTGGTATTGAACCTACATGCCACATTTAGCCATGGGTGCTTCCAGCACATAGACTTCAAGAAATGGCTGTTCACTTGCTGCCTAATACATCCCACCCCCCTGACAGGTGCCTTAGGATTGAATAACTAGATAATTGATCTTATTGACTTCACCTCTCAGTGGTGTTTATCTCATAGCAGACCGATGTATATTTAATATTAATTTTAATATATCCTAAATGCAACCACAGATGTGCTTTTCAACCAAGGTTCTCACTGACATTATCTTCTCCTTCAGAGAGACACTAACATGGCTTGGCTACTGATTTCTCTCTCATGTGCATCTAAAATAGCTGTTTTTGAGCAGACTAGACAAAAGATTTTTCACTTATAAAGAAGTCAAAAGAAATTAAATGAAAAAACAGGATTTAAAAAAATGATATGAAGATAGAAAATAGGACTTCTAACAACCGTGAAAGACTTGGCAAGACCACCAAAACTGTCCCCATCAGATAAACAGCCTATAAAGGTCTAATCTTGCTTTTGATCTGAAAAAGTGAGAGGACAATGCTGTGGGTCGGAAAGGATGAGTAGCACTTCAAGCTCAAGTCTTTACTGAGAAAGGGAAACAGCAAATTTGTACTAGATCAGCAAAATTATGGGTGTTCATTAAAACTTAATGGACTGGTGTGTCTAAATGTGGATTGTCAGAAGCATAAAGATCATCCCACATTGAAAATGCAGCTGAACCATGGAAGTGTTTACAAGAAGCAGATTTATTTGAGCACTGTAACAGGCACAGATACATTTTGAAAAAATATATTGATATTAACACATTTTATCTGCTTTTTCTGAGACTGAGAAATGAATAACTGCACTGCATGACAGTTGTAAATTAAATAAATGTACAATATACAGTACAAGATAGTGCTGTATGTACTTGTTTTAGCCTTTTTTCAATACATCAGGATCTTTCAACATGTTTTCAGGATCTTTCTAGACCTTAACTCAAACCTGATTACTCATATACTAGCCTATTCAAGAGTGCCCTAATGGGGCAAGGGGTTAGGAAAATTATGAGGGCCCAGCACTGACAGGGGGCCCTCAGAGGACACTATGTAAAAAAGAATATTATATTAGAATATATACGAATATTGAGACGTAA
This sequence comes from Arnoldichthys spilopterus, assembly GCA_037974385.1. Taxonomy (NCBI): domain Eukaryota; kingdom Metazoa; phylum Chordata; class Actinopteri; order Characiformes; family Lepidarchidae; genus Arnoldichthys; species Arnoldichthys spilopterus. The sequence goes on along the minus strand of JBBPDA010161295.1, from coordinate 4,767 downwards.
TATTATTTCATATGCCATAAAATTTATAGCAGCTATAGCCTGTACTAACTGCTATACTATATATCACCACCTACAGAACTGTTCAAGAAGCTTGATGTCGATTCCAGTGGATTCATCGAGCTGGACATTACTCAGGTGGCTTCCTTATCTATGGGTTGTGTACTTTTAATATAGTCCTACATTTGTTGTGACTGTTTCTTTGTTGTTTCTTCTCATTTTCAGTGGCTGTCTTGCGCCATGATCTAGAGGACCACAAAGGGAATTTCAGACACGTTTGGTTGACCATTAACTTGTACACTCTGTTACGACTGCTCATGTTTCATGTACTATATCGTAGGTAACAGTGTCCTCGCTGAAAGTGCAATTTGTATTACTTTAATTTTGCAGAATAAAAAGTAATTTTACACGTAATTGGTTTTATTTTTTCAATCAAAACCCCTAGTCAGCGCCCTGTAGCTTTTACTGTAGTCGGTGTGGCTCGTGGCCAGGCTGCAGATACCGCTGCCCTTGTGGGGCTGTGTAGTGTCTCGGATTGAGAAGCTAACCGTGTCCGTTTCTCGCCACTGACCAAATACCGCACATTCAGGTGAACTTAGCGGTTGTCCGTGCTCCCCGCGTATTTCCCCGTTCTTTCAGGGTGTTGGCGAGCGCGTCAGAGGTAAGGTGGCTGCTATTCGTTAATTTTCCCCCCTGAAGAGCAGTGTTTTGATTCACGCTAGCCTACTTTTCGAACGGCTAACGGCAGGCTACAGCTCCCTGCTAGCCCCCACACACTAATCTCAACAGGCAGCGCAGCTGAGGGAACAGGGGCGTGTTGCCAACCACGGTCTCCACAAATTCTTCTTATTCGTATGAAGTTACCGGTTTCTTGAATTATTGTTCGGTTTGCGACGGCTGTTTGTGTTTAAGACCTATTTATACGGAGCAAAACTTTCATCCACCTTCGGGCATATCGGCTGCCTGGACGAAAACATGTTAGAAATTGATTCAACACGAGTTGTGTGTGTTTGGTGAATTAAAGGGGCTTTTCCGTCTATGCTTAAACTATCTCCACACGTAAGTCGTTGGAAATTCTCGGTGTTTTTTATATGTAAAGTGCAACATATTAGAGAAACCTTCAGGGTTAGAATGGTTTACAACAGTGGCGATAGGAACCAGACGTCAGAAAACACATTCATGGCTGGGGGTACATGCAGGGTGTTGTAGGGCCATATAGTACCCAAAGAAGACATATTTAGTTCTTACTATTTAATCATGATCAGCATTACTTAAACTTAAGATGGAATGTGTAGATGCACTAGGTGTTTTGGATTGGAAGTAGTCACAATTGGTATTGTAGACATTGTGGACCCTGGTTACTATCAACACCATTGGTATATTAATCAGTTTCTTTACAGTGCAATATTTCACATCAACACATTAGGAATGACTGTTTACATTGCATCACTTAAGTTATAAAGAGATTTCGACAAATATTTTGTATTTCTTTGATCTACAGTCATTTTTTTTTACTTCTGAAATCTTTCTTCAATTGCAAATTATGGATAGGTAGTTCAGTGTTTTTTTCTGAGTGACCAATTTCTCTCTGTTGCTGTTACTAGTGGTGAAGGACAAATATTGTGCACTTTTACATTTTGAAGATTATTTTCATTGTTGTTATTCAGCATGAAATAGCTTATAAATTAAGTTTGCAAACCTACTATAATATAGATAGGGGTGGGCGGTATGCTGAAAATATATCACCATATTTAGGAAGTTTCTTCATCGTATGTTTATTTTTCTCACATACAAATTCCGATTACAAATAATTCTTATTTAAACAAGAAATTCAAACATTGAACTGTACTAAACAGCAAAACTGTCTTATGTGTTTAGTAGTGAAACAGTTCAAGTACTGGCGATATCATGTTATGCTCAGATAAGAATATTGATCATGGGACATAAATTATCACAAAAAACAATAAATATTGTCATTTTGCCCAAGTGTTTTAACATTTTTAGAAAAATTACCTACACCAAAATACCTGTACCTCTCTTATTCATTGAAAGTGCTCATTTACTCAATATGATTTTAAAGCAGTCACCACAAACCATTACCATTATTCAGAAATGTGGAAATACAGATGGAACAAAATAAGAAAGGAATGAATCTGTATAAGAGAATAAGCAAAATAAACTTCATGCTTTACTTTTTTAAGTCATTGTCATATTCACTAGCATATGTAAAAAATTCAGTTTGTTTCAAATGGCAATAGTGGTCAATGCTGATCATTGGTAACAAAATATATTTAATAAAGACAATGGACAGTTGAAATACATATATACAAAATATGTGCAACAGCAATATGTTAGCTGCTTTGTTTATTATCATGCAACCTTATGCATTCATACTTGTAAATAGCTCTCATCTATGCTTCTTATGTTTAACCAGCCACTCTGTAGTAAGATCTGTCTGTTTTATGTTACATCTACATTTTATATCTACATTTTAATCTAAATTTGGGACTGGTTTAACATATATATGTTTTGATTATTATTGCATGTACTAGTTCTCAGACTTTTAGATTATCCAGTAGTTATACTACATTGTTTGTAATGCTGATAGCGTGAAGAAGTTAAGTGTACGCCTCTATTATCTTTACAGCTCTTTTCAAATGAAGTCTTGCTCAGTTCAGAACTTAAAATGCACACTTGTGCTTCTCTGTTGGCAATACTTCGCACTTGTGTTGCTTGTTGAAATGAGTGAGGGGCCTTCGCCTGGGGCACCAGGTCTCAGTTCTTGAGTGATTTGTTCTCATTGTCAGCACTACAAAGAACTGACTGATTCAGCTGTTTAGAGAGGGACACACACACACATACACACACACACACACACACACACACACACACACACACACACACACACACACACACACATACATGCACACACAGCTTCAAATGAGAGAGGATCTCAGCCTCATTCACATACAGGAGAAACTATTACCAAATTGACAGGATTATATTTTGTATTACATTTTATACAATTTATAGTTCTATAATCTTTTAAGGAGTGAAATCATAAAACCTGAACATGGGCGTTTGTATATTATAAGCGCTTTTGCATGTCATATTAAGCATGATTAATCAAAAGCCCAATTCAGGGATTGCTATTTTTCTGTAGTCCTCTAACAAATATATAATGGTTTTGGTGCTTGTAGAACATCATCAGTGGAGAGCAGAGAATAATCAAACATTTTTGTTTTTTTAGCTTATTGATATTTAAATATATTGAGAAAGATTAATACTTTTTGATACAAACAACCTCCACATGTCTACTGCTAATGATTTAATACCTGTCGGTGGTGGTGTAAATTACAGCAGAATGAAAAGTTAATTGTAACAGTTGCTAAAAGTCATAAACTGATGAAAAACACAGTTCGATTCAGTTTTCTGAATGTAATGGTTCAAAATATATTCATCCAAATAAATATAAATAATAAAAAGAGGCTGTGTCAAACATTGCATATGTTTTACTTTTGTGATCGTTAAACAGAACAGCAAATATTTAAATGATACAATTTTAATTATTTATTTACGTGGCGTCTGTAGTATGTTTTTGATGAATTTTTTGTGCGAAATTGTTTCAAATTTATATGAATGTGACGCGGAATTCTCTCATTATTTTCACTGGAAGGCTTGATTGTAACTTCATTAAGACTAACCCCACCAGGCAGAGGCTGTTCCATAGCCTGGATATGATTTAAAATAATATAGCAGGGATTTGCCAAAAAAGGCAAAAATATATCACCATACTTCATGAGATGTTCATGATATGCTACAGTATGTATTTTTTTTTATAGTTTTTCAACTTATCAAGGGTAAAAAAAAATGCACAAAAAGCAAGTAGAGCCACATAAAAAAACCTGTCAAAAACTGTGCGGTTATATAATTATTAATTCAGTGTTTCACACACTGTGCTGCAAAATCACATTAAACAAGATTCATTATGCTGTGTGTAATACTGGAATGTGATATTATCATAGTGTCCAGACTGTATACAATATAATATACATACATACAATATACTGTACATAGTTAATCAAAAGCACTTTAATGAATTTAAAATATAAAACACATTCACAGATGACGTTGCTATGGGAATACAAGAATTTCCGAAAGCCGCTAAAATGAGTTTCCGAAATGTGCTGCTACACCATCATGCATCAGCGGGTGAGGAAGAATAATAACAAATAATAATGAACAAATTATATCATGTTTCACCTCTTTCTGAAGGTTGTTCTTAGAACCTTGTGTTCAAGCCAGAAAGCATATAAGAACATTTAATGCATTATTAAATAGCTGCTTATCTGACAGTTAAATGGTAAATTATTGTAATAATGCTCACTTAATGTCCCCTCACCACAAGGTTCTGGATAATTTGCGAGCTTTAAAATATTAAGCTCTACTGACTGATGACAAGTCAAGAACATCTGTTTTACTAAAGTGTCAGCGAAAACAGATGTTAACATTAAATACAAACAAGCAAACAAGTGGGAGCCTTGGATTATCTTTGGTGCCATAAGCTCTGCAGTCAAAATAAAGGTGGTCAGCTGATTTCTGCCAAGATCCCCCACCTCATTCCTTTAGGCCTGGCAGTTGTCCAAAAAGTTGCTCTTTGTTCATTTGTACAGTAAAATAATTAGTATAAGTGTTTTACATTTACATTTAATCATTTGGCTGACGCTTTTATCCAAAGCGACTTCCAGGACAGAGGAAACAATCAAGCAT
>JBBPDA010161285.1:0-18403 GCA_037974385.1 Arnoldichthys spilopterus | reverse complement strand
ATATAATCAATAAAAAATGTCTGTTGTTCCACAAAAACTTTGCTTCTTTTGCAAGAACATTCTCCATTCACTTTAAATACTAAGTAGACTTCCAGAATATTCTGGAACCGTGAAAACTGTCCAGAAGTTTCTAGAATTTTTTTTTTTTAGAGAAAGAATTTTAGACCCTGCACTGTCCAGAAAAGATAATAAAAAAGCCACTATAAAGACAAAAATCTAGGTTTGTGATGAAAAGAGCCATTTTCGCATAGGATTTAGACATTAGCATTTGAAATAATACTTATAAGCCAGGAACAAAAATTGTGCAACACAGTTATTTTAAATAGCCAAATTTCTACCGGTCTGTGATGGTTTTGTGGGTGTTGGAAGCAATTGCAAGGGCCATTTCGTTTTCAGGTTTTATTTTACATAGACAAACTAGGCTAAAGACAGAACTAGACTAAGAATACACACTAGAACAAGACTAAAGAAATGCAACAGGGAAACGTTGTATGAGCTAAGACCCAAACAACAGAACAAAACTACAGCAGGCGATAACAACAGGGGAATATAGACAGAGAACCAATGAAGGCTGAGACAAACACAAGAGAAAGGAACACATGACGAGGAACACCTGAACGTAGGAGGAGACAAGAAACATGGATCAGGTGATCGAGGCGGAGACAAGGTGTAAACAGAGGCGTGGCTTGGACATAAACATAAACACAAGAAGTGGACAGGAGCACATGAGAAACCAAAACAATCACAGACATGGAAACGAGGCACGAAAATAGTGAACCTGCAGGAGGTCGGGGTCACTGGCACCTAATCTGAAAATCTCTTATTAAAGGTGTGACACACATAAGGATGTCGTTATTTTTCCATCTGACTGATCTGTTTTTTGTTTGTTTTATTATTCAAATTATTACCGAATGTCAGTTTTAGGTGTCAGCGGTTGTTTAATCACCTGCCGACACCGTATTAAACAGAGGGAAATGCTTGGTCAAATATGTCGAAAGAATTCACAATTTCCATGGGGTGTACTTATTTTTTCACACAACTGTATATATATAATAAGAGCGAGTTAGAGAGAGAGTCATGGATAAGGCTTAATGCGCAGACAGATGAATGAACCAGAAAGAGCGAGAAGGTTCAAAGTTTAGGCTAATTAAGGACAGTCAGTCCGGCTTCACGCCGTGAAAAAAGAGGCTTAGAAGTGACTCAAAAAAAAGGAGACGACAAAGCAAACACAGACAAAGGAATGAAAGGGTAGACACAAAGCCTGTGAATCCGTCACAGAGTGAAGAGAGAGAGAGAGAGAGAGAGAGAGAGAGAGAGAGAGAGAGAGAGTGCTTAAGCTGTTAGCATTACACAGACATGAAACTCATAATTAGACTCAGACATGATCACACCCACTTTTATGCTAACCACCTAGCTAGCACACTTAATGGGGGGAAAAAAACAGTAGCAAGCTAAATGAAAAGCCTTGCCTTCCACACACACACACACAGCGGGACGAAATTAGCATCGGTTTGGAAGCGCTGGTGGTGCAGCTCGCATGTTCCTGCTGTATTAAGACGCTAGTTAGGCTCAGACTCTGACAAACTTAGGAGTGCTGGTGAATTATTGATGAGTCACTGTGCTTAGATCTTTTTCAGGCTTCATACAGTTTCTCACTTCTTGCTTAATAATTCACATCCTGCAGAATCCTGGCTGGGGTTGAGCCCTGCCTTGCAGCCGCGCCGCCTGCATCCCAGCTTCTATGGGAGGATGCCATGGATTTATTCGTTTAAGCTGCATCCGATATCACACAGTTTTACTCTAAATAGTTTGCCAGAAGCTTAGTGTGTCCAAAATCACAGCGACTGCAAAACAGTAGATGAAACGGACCTGGCTGCTGCACTGCAGCCCTGAAGATGACTTTATTAATTAATCCCATAATTCTGGAAGGGTACATATATAGGTCTTTTTCACTGGGACAGTACTGGTGCTGGTTCTGGTGTGGAGCCAGTTCTACCTTGGTGCTTTTTGAGAACTTCCCGCATTTCGACAGGTATGAGAACCGAACGTGACGTAGCGGGAGTTTGTCATTTTTCGTTGTGGAGAAACACTGCGTTATCTGTTCTGTTTGTGATTTATTAATTCACTTTTAAATTCGTTACATGTTGCTTTTGAATGTAAAAATCACATGTAAAAACGTTGGTCTCTTCCACAAACCACTGCTCAATCAAGCTGCTTTCGCTCATGTTTTTAGCTAAACGGTCGTGCATGTCCTGCAGTAGCCCCACCTTTAGCCACTCATGCCAGCGGTTCCAACTTTGGGACCAGCAGTTTCAGATGTCAGGTGTTTGGCATCGCTACCAGTGTTTTTTCATTGCAAATGTGCAGAACCTGTTCTAGGTTTGGGACCAGCAGTGGTGGCTGTTTGCTGGAAAAGAGCTATTGGTGGCCAGTCTAATGATCCCAGTAGTTCAACACTAAGTCAGATTTATTCTGTTCAGTGTAGTCAGTCAGCCTGAATTTGTTGTATCTTGGCCCTGCTTCTTCACTATGAGGATCATGTAGCCTCTTAGTGTTGTCCTAACTTCATGCTTAAATATCTCTCACTCACCTCAAACTGCAACGAGCTGTTGAAAAGACTTGCTCATGTGGTTTTTGACATAGAGTGACACATTGTTCTCTATTATTATGGACAAAACTACAGACAAAAATGTAGGCCTCAGAGTAACAGCTGCTACTAATCTTACCTACATGACATACATTTAAAACAAAATAGGTGTTTCATCATAAAATCAGGAACGGGACAGCATTAAACTTTTGAGCAAATTAAACACTGAAAGCAAATAAGAAGTCTAAAACAATTAAGATGTCCAATTGCTCGAGAGAAACATTTCATTTTCAGGTTTTTCAAACCTCCTCCAGGAGGCCCACTGCCCTGCATGTTATAGTGCGTTCTCTGCTCCCAGCATACCTGATTTAACTAATGAGCCCATTAAAGACCACTTACTGAGCTGCAGTGGGTGATTTAAAGCACAGGAAGCACAAAAACCTGCAGAGCAGTGGACCTCCAGGAGCAGGTCTGGGAAACACTTGTCTAGAAAAATCTTCAGACTGAATCAATCAGACACTATTACTGTAGCATGTTTCATACAAACACAATTTGCATAATCAAACCAAATAAAATAAATAAATAAAATAATAAAAATGAATAAAACAATAACCATTCCCCTCCCACCCCAAAAGGTAAAGAAGCAAATAAATAAATAAATCAGTAAATGTAAAATTATGTTTTAAAAAATGTTTTTAGCTAAACGGTCGTGCATGTCCTGCAGTAGCCCCACCTTTAGCCACTCACGTCAGCGGTTCCAGCAGTTTTGTGGAGCCGTGCCCATGTTGGATGTTTGGCATCTTTACCTGCTGAAAAAATCAATCTGGTTTGACCAGTAAACAGGCCATTATAATAGCAATGTGCCATAGCTCATGTGCCCCTGCCTCTTAAAGGTGTGGTGACAGGCCATTCTGATTGGTTTATTTGCATGTTAAGCCTAAAACACACCTCTGAAAAATTAAGAGAGTTAGGAAAACCTTTGTGTGCCTTTTGCTGGCGCGAAATCTGACTTTTCTGACGTCAAAATAGTTAAAATGGACTTGGACACTTACAGAAATGTCAGCTGCACCTTACACTGGATTTCTTGTTTCTGGAGGATGAGCCCTATTTAACCTGAATATCTGTGTATTAATTTCAACTAAACTTTGAGCTAAATATTAAGCTTCTAAACAGTCTAAACCTAAACCCAACCCTAACCTTGATCTTCAGCCAAAACCTAATCTTTATCCTAACCCTTATGCTGTTGTTAATCCACTGAGTTTCACCAGATAGAAAGGTTATAAGGTGCCGTGGATAATGTATAGGCGACTATGGGTTGCGTATTGATTTCTGTTGTCATGGGAAAATGAAATTTAAGTAAGAATAATGACCAAAACAAGTCAAGATCCAGAGAAAACAAATAACAGGAACTGGTTATCATGGGAAAACTGAGTAGTTAAAATAGGTGAAAGGAGTTTGAGGGTGTTTTAGGGCATGTTGTGGGGTAGCCATGCTTTTCTTCGACACTGCTAAGAAGCACTTAGACTTATTTTCTTTTACACACACTGATTCATAGTTACTGGATTTTCCCTCTGTTCTCCAGTTAGAGTTAAGGCTGATCCACAAACCCCTCAAAGAAATGTCTATACCCTGTACGTGCAATTACACAATGTGACCATACTGCTACATATGCTTAGTCTCTGCCTTAACTTCCATGAATAAGTTCTATGCACTGATATAGAGGATACGCACTGATAAAGCTAAGCTCATGCACATATGTAGACTGAGAAAACACACACACACACACACACACACACACACACACACACACACACACACACACGTTGACAAGGCCTGATAGAGAGCACACTTTTTCTTGGGTCTGTTCTCTGCAGTGATCGTTAATCACACTGTATTTTAATAAATATCATTATTCATCGTATTCCTCCCTTGTATTCAGGCCTCAAATGGCTGACATCCTCCTCTTTCTCTCTCTTTCTCTATCTCTCTCTCTCTCTTTCTCTCTCTATCTCTCTCTCTCTCTCTCGCTCTGTGTCTCTCTCTCTCCCTCTGCCAGTCTCATCACTCTCACTTTGTTTACTCTAACCTAATGAACGTGGCCACTAGCATTCCCAGCATGCACCTGCCGATGATGATGAAGCCTCCTTGTCAAGGGTGACTGGACGCTGTCCCGCGGAGAGCAGGACAGATGTGTCTCATGCAGACAGGCGGATGTGCTCGGGGCTGTTTTTTGAAGTTGTGCCCAGGAAACGAAATTTCAACATGCTTTAGCAAATGTCAGCGCGGCTTGTTTGGCCCTTCGTCACTTCAATAAACCCAACCCCACCCCCCCTCCCCAAGAAAAAAAAAAAGCAGACAGGCTGGGATCTCTGTGTAATCGCAGCTGAGACATGCCTCAGGTTCCTGCAGGGCTCTTTTGTCCTTCTTTATACAAAATTTGTTGTATCATGAAGCCGCATTAAAGTGACGCAGTTTCCACCATTATGGCAAATGTGGACCGACCAAGACATGTTTTAACCTAGATAGATAGATAGATAGAGAGAGAGAGAGAGAGAGAGAGAGAGAGAGAGAGAGAGAGAGAGAGAGAGAGAAATTCATGTAAATAGGCCCACAAAAAATCGTTCATTTCCAACATTATGCAAAACGTGGACCAGCCAAGACATGTTTGGTGTCCTGACCTTAACGTAGATAGACAGACAGACAGATAGATAGATAGATAGACAGACAGACAGACAGACAGACAGATAGATTGTTCATGTCAAAGGTTCACATACTTTTCTCACTCACAGATATGTAATTTTGGATCATTTTTCTCTTTAATTGACCGAGTCTTATTTGTTTATATTATTTATTGCTTATTTGTTTTTTATTTCTATACTTTAAGGACTGCTGTTGCTTTAGTATTTATTTATTATGGGCAGTGGCCTGGTGTTTAGGCACTTGCCCATGTGATCGAAGGGTTGTAGGTTCAAGTCTCTGCCCAGGTACCACTGAGGTACCCCTGACCAAAGTACCGTCCTGCTACACTGCTCCCCAGGTGCTGTTGATAGCTGCACACTTCTCCACGTGTGCATGGGTTAAATGCAGGGGTCACATTTTGTTGTGGTGCACTTTGTGGGTCAGAATGACCAATGGTCACTTTCGCTAAATACAGAAGATTCGAGAGGGTTCCCACACTTTCGAGCACCACTCTTCCTCTGAACTTCTTTAAACCAGCCACCACTGCTGGCGTAACTCCCATTAAACTCTGGTGGCGTGTGCACTGTGAGGACTCCTCTGTGAGTAAACATGCTGGTTTGCATGTGGGCTGATTTTTGTCAGCGTGGTGCACGGCGCACAGTTGTGTTTTTCCGTTCCTGCTGCTTTGTCGTCTTTGCCGTCTGCAAAATTAAAGTGATGTGAATAGATGAATCTGTTCCCCTGTGTTTCGCTGCATGTTTGTCGTTCCACTAAATTACCCCCCTCCCCCCCGCTCGCATTCTATGATGTAGGGTAATGGAGGCAGTAAATGCTCAAATTTCTTAAGTGTCCTCATGCGTATTCAAGCTCCTGCAGATAATTGCTTTTTAGATTAGCGTGTTGTGTTTCGGCTGTAATGAGGCTTAAAGACGCCAGGTATAATGCTCACTGTTGTGTACCCAACATCGAGATGCACCGAAGACGAAGCACATTTACTTTACGCAGTTACATCACTAAGGCTTGGTGTAAGTTTCCTTGACTTTGATACAAATTCTTAACGTTTTTTTTCCTGAAGCCTTTTTTACACTGTCAGACAAAATCTCCAAAATGGCAGCTTTACAAGAATAGCGCAAAATCTTCTTGACTTTTAATAGAGGTTAATGTAAAGAGACTTTTTTTGTAGGTAATTTAGAACCAGTTCTATTCGGGTCCATTCATAGTTAAAATCTGACTGTAAAAGTCAGCTGGTGTTCAAATGATGTACAAATGTTTAAAAAAATATTGTGATGACGGACAGTGACGGTATGTAACAACCTCTGTACATCTGTAGTGAAAGGTCAAACTTTTGAGGCCTAAAAATATAGATTTCTTATATAGAAATGCCATTGAGGAACCCATTTTTGTTCTGTAAGGAACCTTGCAGGGATGGTTCTTTAAAGAATCATTTTTGTAAATGAGACGTACGAGGACGAACAACCTTTTTGAGGTTTGAGGGACCTCCACATCATTTAAAGGTTGTGCTTATTGAAGGTTTTTTCCTAAAATATGTCATCATTGGCATCGTTGACACTGGGGATGAACCTGGGGACATGTTCCCATCACTTTTTGTCACAAGGTATTTTGTCCCGGCCACCGTTTCATCACGAGACACTTGCCGAGTCAGACCATATGTTTCAAGAGTTCATGCCTCTAAAACCTGCTTCATTAATTTTGTTTATAGTGGAGATGTACATGTATTATACAACAGTACCCAAAAAAACCAAATTTTATCATTACCAAAATTACAAATAATTATAAAAACACATATGTGTAGGTTGACTGGTAATTTTGGTTGTATTTACATTGTGGACTTCGAAATTGTACAATGGGAGTAAACAGTAGTAACAGAGCAGCAGATTGCTTTGATTACCTGCAAACATTTGTTCCTTTATTGTTTCATTGAGGATTGCATTATGTTCCCTTTCAAACCATAGAATGTCACTCCCACTGATATCATCACTGGTCATGTTGGAAAAACCAACTTACTGTTGATTCAGTGGCAGTAAGTGGATTCAGTGGCAGTAGTGGCCTAGTGTTTAGGTCACTGCCCTTGGGACCTGAAGGTCGCAGGTTCAAGTCCCGGTCCAGGCACTACTGAGGTACACTTGAGCAAGGTGGCGTCCCACTATGGTGCTCCATGTCATGGAAGTCGTTTTTGGATAAAAGTTATGATAGTTATAATTGTTATTTTGGCCAAAATGCTCAGAATGGTTCAGAATTTGGTGAATGAACAGTAATGCAACTGGTTCCCTGTTGGTAGAAAGAGGTATAGGGGAAGCTGCAAAGAAAATCATAAAAAGAAGAACTTTGATCTTATTGTAGCACCGTGAAGAATAAGAGAAATATGCTCTCACTTCAGTTTCAATGCATTAAGAAGAAAATCTTGCCAAGCAGGTCTTCTAACAACTCTCTGCAGTCTTCTCCACCTTAAAGCCCCTTCAGCACCCAATGTCCATTCTGACCTCAGAGTTCACCAGTTCTGTCATTTGGATTTCTATCATGTCATGAAATGGACCAAAAAAAACAACAACAGACCAGAACTTATTTACATATGTTTACATATATTATTAAAGACACAGTCAAGCACCCTGTTTAATGCTAAGTGATCAAAAGAGAAAATGGTGAAATGAAAATAATTTATTACTGTTTATTATAGAAATCCATACAAATATGGGTGAGTAACCTTAGAGGGGAATAATTTTGCCATCAATGTTAGCACATTATTATATACAGTTATATAACACTTTTTTTATGCTGTCAAGTTTTTGAGCCTTTTAACTTCACAATAGTGCAGGCTGAAGCCCAGCTGCTCACACACTGTTGCTATGACTTCATGACTGTACTTCTTTTGATCAAATACAGCCTTTAGGTCCCAAGTTCCACCCTGATATCTCTCCTGATAAGAGTTATTTTCAGCTACTGCCATTGTCTGAAGTGTCCTGGAGCAAAATACACCACTGATATCAGTAATTCAGTAGACAGTGCTGGACAGTGCTCAAGAGACCTGGAGATAAATTAAAAAACCAAAAAATGCAACATTAAACTGGAAAGAGTTAGTTCCCACCAAGAGGAGGAGATGACACCATTGACTATAAGATATATGGGCAGTGGAGGCCTAGTGGTTAGGATGCTGTCTTTGGGACCTAAATGCTGGCAATACTGAGGTTCCCTTGAGCAAGGTACCGTCCCACTACACTGCTCCCCGGGCACTGTTGATAGCTGCCCACTGCTCCACGTGTGATGGGTCAAATCCAGAGGTCATTTCGTTGTGGTGCTTGAGTGTGTTCACAATGACAAATAGTTACTTTCACTTTACTATATGATGTATACACTCATTGACTGTATGTATGATATACACCAATCAGCTTCAGCATTGAAACCACTGACCGGTGAAGTGACTTAAATGATTATCTCACTATGTGAAGGGATGGAAGCAGTCAGTCCTTGAAGTCAATGTGTTAGAAGCAGCAAAAATGGGCATGTAAGTGTAAGGATCTGAGGGCCAGATTATCTCTAAAACAGCAGGTCTTGTTGAGTGTTCCAGGTATGCAATAGTTAGTACCTACCAAAAGGGATCCAAGGAAGGAACAGGTGAATCAGTCATAAACACTCAAGGCTCACTGATGCATGAGGGGAGGGAAGGCGAGTCTGCCTGGTCTGATCCCACAGAAGAGCTACTGTGGTTTAAAAAGTGAATGATGACTGGAAGACGAGAGAACACGTAGTGCACCACAGCCAGCACTGTTTCAGCAGCATCAAGAGGATGTACACAATATTAGGCAGGTGGTTTTAATGTTATGGCATGATGGATGTATATGATATGCACATTCATTGGGAGGAACATGCAGACACTGCTGCTCTCACTGGATGTTTGTGATGAAAAAGCTGATTCTGTCCATGATACAGCTATAACACAATACAATGCTTTTTAAATGGACATATTATTTTAAAGACATATTTAAGCAAATAAGACAAATATTCATTTAATTAAAAACAAAAAAAAACAAAAAAACCCTCTTCATCCAATTTCTATTCAGAGAGGTTAATGTGTTAAATAATTATGGCTCTGCAGCCAACCCAGCCCTGCACTGCTTAATACAAGACCTGCGTTTTTGCTTCGGCTTCAGTCTCTTCGCCACACATGCTTATTTTTTCCACCCCTTCAGGGCGCTACTTTAAGATCAAAGTGCCACTTCTGTTTACCTGTCGTCCTGTCATGATTTTTCTTTGCAGCTTCCCATTACTGTGCTCAAATACCCCTGGACATTTTGCACACACTCTGAGACACACTGACAGCTGTCTCTTGAATGTGTTCTCACGACAACGCTGACAGATAGGATGATCTCAGCACCAGACAGTTTTCTGCCGGGTGTAAAACCAGTAGATAGACTGCACACTGCCTTCGTGACCATTCATGAGAATTCCACCCCAGCTGCTCCGATTGTCTTCCACTAGCCCTGACAACATCCCAGTCACAGTTCACTTTGTTCTGTGCCCAGTAGATTGTCGGTCACACTCTGGGTCATATGCAGTGGTGTAGTCGTGTGTGGCTGGGGGGTATATTGTGCCTTCTCCTGTAGCCTTACTGCAACATCTCTCCACACACAAATAATCCACTGCTAAGAGCCTAAGTGAAAAGACCTTAGAAAATCTGCATGAATTGTGTTTGACTTGTCACACATTATTTTGCCATTCCCTTATTTAATGGGGCTTGAAAGTTTGTGAACCCCATCAAATTGTCTATAATTCTGCATAAATAAGATGTAAAACATCATACGATTTAGAGAGATAGAGAATCCAGTTAAACAAATGATAATTGTTTTGTTGATCTAATATTACATATTTAATATTTATTGTGAACCTCAAAGATTATCAGTTCATTTGCAAGGGTAAGAAGAGTCAGGTGTTTTTTAGTCAACGGGATGAGTTTGTCAGGTGTGAGTAAACGCCCTGTTTTATTTAAAAAAATGGGTACCTTTCAAAGTCTAATCTTCAAAACATATGTTTTTAGGAATGTGTCATGTCATAAACTGAGGAGATTTCTGGGGACCTCCTCAGTGGGCTGGAAAAGGTCACAAAACCATCTTTAAAGTGTTTGGACTTCCCTAATTCACAGTTTGTCCAAGACCATTGTTACTCTCTCCACGGGTGCTTGACCAACAAAGATAATTCTAGGAGAAAGGCATTTAATAGTAGTAACTCAGGGTAACTTCTAAACAACTTCTGGCCATCTACAGTAACAGATCACATGAACAAGCCAGAAAGCTAGTGGAAAAATGTTTTGTGGAAGGATGATACCAAAAACAGACCTTTTTTGGTTTAAATGAGGAGCCCAGTGTTGGGAGAAAGGCAGCATCGCATTCAAAGTCCTACCACAGAAATGTTGTGGAAGGATCTGAAGTGAACAGTTCATGTGAGGAAACTTACAAACATCCTAAAATTGAAGCTGTTCTGTATGGAGGAATGGATACAATTCCTCTGAGCTGAGGTGCAGGACTGTTCAATGGTTACTAGATTAATGTTTAGTTACAGATATTGCTGCAATGTGGGTCACACCAGACACTTCAAAGGTTCGCATGCTGTTGCCATTCACAGATATGTAATATTGGACAATTTTCCTCAGTAAATAACAGGCCAAGTATAATGTCTGTGTCACATCGTTTGTTTTCTTTATTTTAACTTAGGTCTCGTTATCTTGTATTAGCATTGTTTATGCTACTATATCTGATGATGCTTATGCAGAAATACAGAAAATCCTAAAGGGTTTGCGAATTTCTAAGCACCACTATACATTTATTTGTTTTATTATATTATAAAACTATATTGATTTTTTTATAGTGATTACAGTCACTTTTTTTTCAATCCCAAGGAGGTTTTACAGCACTAACAAAATACAGAATCAGCAAAAACAAAACAACTTACATGACACACAGTGTCCCAGCTGGTTGGTGGGGGGTGGGGGGTGTTGGAGGGGGTCTCCTCAGACCACTGCATACAGCCACTTAGCTGGTACGGAAAGTGTCCTAAGATGTGGGGGAAGGTTCCAGCCTGGAAGGTTAAGCTGCAGTGTTGCTCAGGAGGTTGGCTAGGTCCTATAGGATAATGCCACTCACGATCTTGGTTAGTTTGGTGGCAGACTCCTCAGCTGGTGGGGAAAACAACAAGGCTTACATACAAAGAGTGTCACTGGTTTCATTCATCTACAGCACATAAAGTCTTAGTAAAGCAGCTTCTTGTACCAGCAGTGTGTTCTACCCAAAAGCCTGCTGTACCATGCAGGTTTCCCAGCCTGTAGGCAATGTCACACAGGGTAATTATTGACGACATTCCCAGTTGAGCTGCGAGGTGAAAAGCTCTGAATGTTTCATCACATTGTTACAAAGTCACACACTCCTCTGTTTATCATTTCTAACAAGATAAAGCATGATCTCCTGATAGCTGTACCTAACACACACACATGCAAATACACACACATGCATACACACATTTTTGGGCAGATGAAATGTAGTTATTTTGTCAATTTGGCCAGAAATGATGAGCCGTTTTGTGGACTTTTGAGGACAGAGGACAGCCGAGGATTCTTCAAGCTACAGTGGGCAGTGGTGGCCTAGTGGTAAGGGACTTGCCACACTGCTCCCTGGGTGCTGCTGATAGCTGCCCACTGCTTCATGTGTGGATGGGGTGCACTTTTTGTGGGTGTGTTCACAATGACAAATAGTCACTTTCAGCTGTTTCTGGTGCCATAAAAGCCACTGTTGAAGCTTCATGAAAGAGAGAGAGAGGGATGTCAGCCATTTGAGGCCTGAATACAAGGGAGGATGACGATGAATAATGATATTTATTAAAATACAGTGTAATTAACAATCACTGCAAAGAACATACCCAAGAAAAGGTGTGCTCTCTATCAGGCCTTGTCAGAGAGAGAGGGAGAAAGGGATTGTTTGACCTGCATTTTTAAAAAAATAATGTTTATGTATATTTGTTTTTCTACTTGTGAGTTAATTAAGGCATGAAATGGGTTATATGATTAATCCTATAATGCAAAGTCTCATTTACAGGGTTGGTGCACAACTGTTTAAAGTGAATTAAGTGCTTTTAAATACCTCAACAAAGCAAAAATACTATTTCCACATCAATAGGCTGAAAAACATGGGTTTTGCAAGCAAAATCAAACTACTGGTGATATACTTACTGTTACAGCTGTATTACATTAGTGCAGATGATGTGGTTACACATGCGTTTCTTGTGTAATTACGTTGGGATACACTGATTACATAACATCTGAAGTTAATGCAAATGCGCTACTGTAAACCAGCTTTATCAGTGTATTCACCAGTACTTACATACGTGTTGTTGCATGCAGTCGTGATGAGACAGTGGAGGTGTAATGGTTAGGATCGCCAGAAGGTCGCTGGTTCAAATCCCAGACCAGTACAAGTACACAAGTACCCACAAGCAAGGTCCCCAAGCACTGCTCCCTGGGTGCTGCCCACGTCAGCTGCCCACTGCTCTTACACAAATGGGCTAAAAGAGAGGTCACATTTCACTGTGTGGGGCGTTCACAATGACAAGAACATCATTATTAGCGACTCTTAATATGAAAGTGGACTAAAACGTATGCATGGTCTTTACGGTGGGTTTGGTCCTGGCGTGGCATCAGAGGTCATTTAATGACTGACCATCATGTCCCACTACACCCACTACTTTTTTTTATACAATATTCAGTGGCAAGCAGCCAGAAAATACTCAAAGTGGTGGTAAACTTGCGCACTGCGCCGAAGCTTGCATAGGAGACAAGCAACTGAAAGTTCAGGTGTATGTTAAAGACCGTTCTCTTGCTCTGTTTAGGGGCAGTTGATGGGGATAATCTGATAAATAATGATCATGTGACTTTTAGTCACTGTAGACTGACTGTTCGTCATAAATAGATAGTTTTTTGACACGAATCCCGGTTCTGCCCTAAAGCCCTCGACAGTTTGCCCCAGTGTGGTCAGATTTGTTAGCAGTGCCCTTTTTCAACGTTCTATGCTACTGCAGTATGTATTCTAAAGAGGGGTCCATATTCATGGCTAGGGGGGATGTTCTGTTGCTCTGGCACAATGAGCCTGTGACCTTGTGGATATGGGACATTTTATTGCTGCATTAGTCTTGCTTCTCCAGCCTGTAGGTAAAGAAGACATTCATGATTAAATGGTCACACCTAGAACAGCTGAAACCCCAACAAAACTGTCTTTCAAGCGCTTTTTACACATTGTCACTGTTTCGTAATCTTCCCTTTAGGACCGTTTTTTAAATGGTCATGTCCTTGAATTCTGCACTCTGCAGTTTTTTTTTTTCTTCTCTAACAAAACCTTGTATCTCCATACTGGAAGAAAGAAGCTCTTAAATTTAATATAGGTTTTAATATTTACTAGTTATTTCACAATTTTAGTATATTGGCCCATTTATCATGAAAAGTTTGGCCAATGTCAATGGTAGTTTCACCCTTAAATATTTCTAAATGTTTCCAGATTTGGATGCATCATCCTAGGAAAAATACAGATTGATTGGGTGTGGAACCAGTATTTGATTTCAGTGGGGATGTGGGTGGTTGCCTGCCCAACTGAGAGCAAAATGACCAACTAGTATCTCCCTTGTTAAACATCCTGAGTGCTGTAAGACTTGACAAAGGATTCTGGATGCAAGTGCAAGACAGGAGTTTTAATAATGGTTTCCACAAGAAACCATCAAAAATCAGGCACAGGTTCAAAAGAGCAAAAATGACAACAGCACGAGTCCCAATTCCAAAAACCAAAGCAACAGTCCAATACCAAGAACCAGAGAATAGCATGTCCGGAGGGAATTCAAACTTCTGGACATGCAGACCAGACCATTCCTGTAGGGGGCGTAGTGAATGTTAAGAGTATCCTCCTACCTGATTGACTGGTCGATGTAAATTGAAACTATGACGCATTCCTGTGAAGTTGAAGAAGCTGTTTGTAGAATTATGTTCTCACTGGACCGTCTTGATGTCAAAAAGCAACGCATTGCCTGATGTGTAGATCCTTTCCATTATCTGGAGGTTCTTCTGCTAACAAATCATGAGCTGAAAATAAAAAAGAGTCAAATGGATCTTTTGGGAACCATAAGTGTTTCTTTTGGTATCACTCCAAATAACTTGTTTTTCATATAAGTTTACAAGGTTTTGATTTAACACCAGTTATTTACTTCTCATACCTTTTATTTTGTATTCTCTGTGTTTTGTGTTATTTTTGGCTGTCACGATGATGGAAACAGCAGCCTGGCAAAAATGCGACCTCAGTGCCACAGAGCTTTCTCCTGTATAAATAAGTAATGTGTGAAATAAATATAGGTTGGAAATGTGTTTGTAAGCATGAACACTTGACAGTTGCTTGCTTTGTGGCTTCCGTCGTATAAATCATAGATAAAAGTAATAACAATTTATGCTGGAACCATATGCAGATAGATCTGCTGTTTCTGAATGTTTTTGTGGCTTTTGAATGCCCATATCTCTGAGCTGTCATACGTTCTCCAAACCAGCAACTCCTTGATGATGTGAGAAAACTCCGGAATATCTCATAAAAAGCCTTTTTTTCCCCCAAAAAAATGCTAATGCAAGGCAATGTCAGACTCAGACTCTAACCACATCCCTAAACAACACGGCCCCATAAATAAAAATACACTGCAAACTCACTGACGATCAGTTCAGTTCAACAAGTTTCTTCAGCAGCGATATATATAATCAGCTATTTTCCAACTGCTTATTCATTTCAGGTCGCAGGGAAGCTGGAGCTGATACCAGCTGTCTATGGGTCTAAGGCAGGGTTCACTCAGGACAGGAGGCCAACGCATCGCAGGGCAACACAGAGACAGACAACCATTCACACATGCACTCAGACCTATGATCAATTTAGAGTATCCAGTCAACCTAAACCGCAAGCCTTGGAACACCGGAGGAAACCCTCGCAAACACAGGAGAGCTTGTAAACTCTGCACCTGGGCAACCGAACCCAGGACCTTCCATAAAACAAATATTTGACAATTGTTAGTGTGAAGAACCTTAACGAAAGTTTTTTAAGACTACCCTGATCTAGACCGTGTAAATGATTTATAACTCATTAATTAATGGTTATGTATTAGGTTATAAATGGCTTAGAAAGCATTAATAAACAGTTATAACACATACGTAAGGGAAGCAGTGACTCAGGTGGAGATTAGGTGGGGCTTATCCTATTGACACACCAACACATTTCCAAAGAGCTTATAAGTTCTAAGGGTAGTGATTTGGGTGTAATCTGTAAAGAATCAAGTGCTTGTTTGATGTTATAATTGCTCATTAAGACATTTATAACCTAATTAATATCCATTAATAGATCAATTAAAAAGTATTCATAAACCCTTTATTTAAAGTGACTCTTTGTCATTGTGAACACACTCAAGCACCACAACAAAATGTGACCTCTGCATTTAGCCCATCACACGTGCACACTTGGAGCAGTGGGCAGCTACCAACAGCGCCTGGGGAGCAGTGTAGTGGGACGGTACCTTACTCAAGGGTACTTCAGTAGCGCCCGGGCCGGGACTCAAACCTGCGACCTTCAGGTCCCAAAGGCAGCGTCGTAACCACTAGGCCTCCACTGCCCTATAAGGGTAGTCTCACTACAAAGTGGTACCAAAGTTTCTTTCTAGAACCTTTTCCTTATGTGCAGGTCCTTTCAGATTACATTTTGTTGTTATTGTTGGTATGGCTTCATGCTGTGACTAAATAACAAACTGTTCAACGTAATGTGGCAATGTTGACTCATTTGCTATGCAATGTGACAGTGCCTAATTAGCTAGCTGTTATTTACCCCATTGAACAGGTCACCATAGCCATCACCACAACAATTCCACCCATGAGAGGTTTAGCAGGAGCTGCCACTGTCCATAAAATACCAATATCTGACTCACGCTGTTTTCTCTATCGTTTGGGCTCGTTGGTTTAATTCATATCTTGTTTTTCTGTCTTGTGATATTTTCTTGAAAATTTGAAGCCAACGCTTGGGATTATCCCACCATTGACCTCCATTCAAGCAACAAACTGAGAGAAAAACATAGATTTCTCAATGAGAGCAGGTATTCATAGCAACAGGCTAGCTGCTCCTAATTCGCGTGTATCTATCGTATCAAAGCAGCAAATGTAGCCTCTGCAAAGCCTGCGTTGGGTCAGGTGTGTCCACATATTTGACTGCAACTGTAAGTCCAACTGTAGCAGGAAACAAAGTTCTGAATCTCATGTCATTCACTGAGATATTGTACTTAAACATGAAAGATGGAGGAGGCAAAATCTCTTCCTCATGTGGAGGAAAGCTGAATGTTGGTGGAGGTGGGGGGTAGCGTCTGGGGATGGAAGGATTTAGGTTTATGCTGCCGGCGATGCTGCATACTGTCCATATTTATTAAGGCAGAAATACATAGCTGAGCACAACGCCGTGCCAGACGAGCGATAAGACAGGCTGTCTCAGGAGTGTTGAATGGGGCTGTGCTTTCTCCTTGGCTGTGTAAGTATGGGAAGAATAGGACATATTGGCTGTATTCATCACTACGCAAGCATTCTGCCTTGTCTGCTTGTACACATGATGCAATTTGCGACCCCCTTACCCCCCACCACCGGAATACGGAGTTGTATTCATTCATGCATTATTGTTATTTATGGATCAGGATGTGTGTATGTTTGTGACTGTGGTTAATATTTCATATGTTGTTGTTACTTATGGATCCACATGAAATTAGACCTTGATGCTATTATAATGGAGATGAATGCCATGTCTGGATTATTGTCTAGCACGCTCGCGTTGTTGTTTCCCATGGTGTGATATCTTCTTACCGTATATTGAGGAGTTCAGATGCGTTTCGGATTTCCAGCTGAGGAGAACGTGGTCGTTTGTTTCTTTTTCTGCTGTGGTTGAGGAAAAGTAATCTCATCACTGTCAGTACCACAGAAAGCCGTAGCTGGACTGTTGTTGTTTTTCACAGTAATGCAAAAGTCAAAGAAATGGAGCTTTAGTTTCAGAGCTTTGGCTCTGGAGCTTTTTTTCAGGGAAAATGTAATGGTTTTACAGATATCAATGCACATAAAGCTATAACATGTAGTTGTTTGTGGAGCCACAGAAAAATGCATAGTCCAGACTGTGTTAACCCCATGAGGTTGCTTTTTGAAATTATGTAAAAATTACTATTACACTGGTATCATCATTTACATTTACATGTATCCATTTGGCTGAGGCTTTTATCAAAGCAACTTCCCAGACACAGGAACAATCAAGCATTTTTAGCTGCACAGGGTAACACTTAAGTAAGTGCTTCATAGAGTCTAACACATTCCTCTTAGTCAAGTCAAGTTTATTTTTATAGCGCTTTTTCCAACTTAGTCATAGAATACAGACAGCAAGTGCCACAATAAGAGCTATTGTCAGGAACGACGTCATAGCCCCGCCCCCACAGCTGAGCCAGTTTGTGCCCAGCTGTGGGTTATTATATGTATCCTTAAAAGTCCCCACGTGCCACCCTTTGTGGTCGGTCTTTGTATCTTTGTCTGTCTTCGTGGTTGTGATATGTCTGAACTCAAAGTCTCCTAGTCCCATGGTACCCATAGCCCATAGTCTTCTGTATGTTATCCCTAGTCTGTTTTTCTAAGTTTCCATAGTAACCTGTGTGTTTAATAAACCCTTTTTGGAAAACCAACGTCCTGCCTGCGAATGCTGACAAGCAACGTGAAATCATTACAGCTATAAGTGGAACATTACTATCTGGGAGACATTCTCTAGGCATGTATCAGGTAGCAGTGGTTCGTACATGACCGATAGGCTTGGATGCTGAGGTGCGAAACAGTCCAGTTTTGAGATGCTTCTAGTATCATTGTATGCAACATCTACAGTACCTGTATTTACCTGTAAGATTATCATTTTCCCAGTGTACAATAACAGCATTTCACAGCCTGAACCTACCTGATGTTATTGGTACAGTGTAGAGGTGCAGTTTGTATCTATCTATCTGTCTGTCTGTCTATCTGTCTGTCTGTCTGTCTATCTATCTATCTATCTATCTATCTATCTATCT
>JBBPDA010161231.1:0-18409 GCA_037974385.1 Arnoldichthys spilopterus | reverse complement strand
TTTTTTTTTTTTTTTTGTTTTTTATTGTTAACCTTTTTTTCTTCTGGAGAGTTCACAATCCACACACTGCAGCATTCACTTTGCTACCACACATCTTTCAGTTGCTGCCACTTGTGACATTGAGCCTGGACCAACGGTACAATGCTTCTGGGCAGAAACATGGTGTGATTCGTTTCCTGCTGTAAGCGGACAAACACTACCTTTACATCTGAATAAAATAAAAAGTGCAGTGGTAAGCGCTGTCGCCTCACAGCAAAGTGGTCCTGGGTTCGATCCCCGGGTCGGCTATGGGTGCCTTTCTGTGTGGAGTTTGCAAGCTCTCCTCGTGGCCGCATGGGTTTCATCCAGGTGATCCGGTTTGGAAAAAGGAGCGAATAAAGAGCATAGGGTATTTCAATTGGCAGTTACTCCCAAATAAAAATATTTCCGCGCAAACCAGACCATACCTTATCTGAGAGACACTCAATTAGTGTGTGTGGTAGAGCTGAACGTTTCAAGAATTCATAATTTGTTAATCACCACTGTAGGGCAATGGTGGCCTAGTGGTTAGGACATTGCCCTTGTGAACTGAAGGTTGCAGATTCAAGACCCGGCCTGGGTACCACTGAGGTTTCCTTGAGCAAAGTACCGTCCCGCTACACTGCTCCCCAGGCACTTTACATAGCTGCCCGCTACTCCACATGTACACGTGTGATGGGTTAAATGCAGAGGTCACATTTCGTTGAGAAAGTGACTATTTGTCATTGTGAACACACTCAAGCACCACAACGAAATGCAACCTCTGCATTTAACCCATCACATGTGCACACGTGGAGCAGTGGCCAGTTACCAACAGCCCCTGGGGAGGAGTGTAGCGAGACGGTACCTTGCTCAAGGGTATCTCAGTAGTGCCTGGGCCAGGACTCGAACCTGCAACCTTCAGATCTCAAAGGCAGCGTCCTAACTAAGCCACCATTGCCCATACATATTGTGGTGCCTGAGTGTGTTCACAATGACAAATATGACTTTCACTTCATTTTTACAAACACGATTTAACAAAAATCGTGATGCTATGTAAAACAAAAACAGAACGCAATAATTTGCAAACCTCATAAACCTGTATTTTATTTACAAAAGAACATAGAAAACATTAAAACTAAGTAAATGTACCAGTTTAAGAAAAAAAATACTATTTTGAATTTGATACAGCAACACATTTTAAAAAACGTTTGGGACAGGGCCATGTCACCGATCTTCTGTAAGTCTGGAAACAAATATCAGTCCTGTAGCTTATATGACACGATAGCAGAAAATGGGCAACGGTGCAGTGGTGGCCTAGTGGTTAGGATATTGCCCTTGTGAACTGAAAGTAGCAGGTTCAAGTCCCGGCCTGGGCAGCACTACTCCCGCTACACTGCTCCCCGGGCCCTGCTGATTGCTGCCCGCTGCTTCACGTGTGCACGTGTGATGGGTTAAATGCAGAGGTCACATTTTGTGGTGGTACTTGAGTGTGTTCACAATGACAAAGAGTCACTTTCACTTCACTTTTAATGTTCTATACAAATGACCCATTAAATAAAACGATACAGTCTCCACAGATTCATCTAACAGAACATGAACAAACACACTTATGCTTCACAGCAAGCCACTGTGTTGAACAGATGTAGAAGTAGGATCTGAATTATCCTTGTCTGTGCTTTGTCGTGTATTAGCAATGAGAACTCTGACTGCCAATGTTAATAATAGAAGCAGTGTGACTGTCAGTGTGACTTAGTTTGCTTCTGCCATTTCATCTGTTATTATGGGCCTACCCACACAACCCACAGATACGTTTCTGCCAACCTCTATAAAATAAGAACAGCACAATATTAAATCACTGTCTTCTCCTGAATGGTTAAATAACCTCGCTCAGTCAGGCTCTTCTCTGTAAATCCTACTGAAGTCCTTCAAAACAAGATCTATCAGGTAGGAATCAGTGTTTACTCAAAGGAAAGTACTGTTGTGATGTTACTGCAGATGATGGCAGGGACCTTACACTATGCTCCCTTAACTCTAGTATAGGCAGGAATCTGAGACTCAATGAGGAACCTCCCCATCTTACTGACTGCCCCATTCTCCTGCGCCATTAACACATTTTGTTATACAAATGCTCCCAGCTCCTGAAGTAAACATATTACAGTTTCTAAAACTTATAATAAATATATTAGTTTGCTCTGTAACAAGCCATGGTAATCTATTATTTTTAATGATTTTATTATAATTTTTTAAGAACACAAATATTTTTACTTTTATTTTATTTCAATTTTTGTTACTTAACTATTCATTTATGTATGAATGTATGTATTTGCTATTTTGCAATTTTTATATTTTACATAATTTATGTAATGATTTATTACAGAAAATATTTTATGTATTTTTTTTTCATTTTTTAATGTGTTCCCAAAATGAATATATGGTCATATAATACATACATATATAACAAATAAATGGTTATTTAATATTTAACATTAAGAAATCTTAATTTCACATAAGAGCTACATGTGCAGCAATCACCCCCCCCAACAAAAAAAAAAAAGTCAGATAAAACAGCACCTCTTTTATGAGAAGTACGGCCCACAGTGCATCTTTGGAAAAAAAGAGTGCATGTGACTATTTGTATATTTGATATTACAGTAATCTCATGACAAGTCATTTCTAAGCATTTTCTTTAAAACCGGTTAACCTAAGGTGGTCTCAAGATCCCTGATGGTGGTCCCTGATGAACACCCAGAAGCAGAACATTATAAGGAATGATTTGATAATATTAAACATGGCAGAATCCCTATAGGTGACATGGAAATTAAAGAGAGTCACAAACCTAGAAGCGACCTCTTAATTAACATTTGCAGCAATGCCCCAAAGGACAGGTATAGTAATAAATAACCTTAAGCCTTATTTTCTCTCTGCAAACCACATTCTCTGCCATTCCTTCTCTGATTCATTACATATTAGGGCTGCACGATATGGACAAAATATTAGTACTGCAATTATACCTCCATGTACTGTGACTGCAATGTTTTTCAAAATATTAAAGGCTCCATATCACATTCCATTCATTAAAAAGTATAGAAGTATTGTTAAAGCTTCACAACGTCTGTTCATTCCCCTATCCATACAGTCTATATATGGAAAATAAACTTTAAAAACTGCCAATGTTCAAAACACATTTTTTTGTGAGGTCACAAAAACTCATTCACATATTCAGCCTATAACAGTTTAGATCAGCCCCTTCACATGGAGGTTTTAAGAAGTTCTTTGATTATTTAGAGACTTATTTGCGTATTGCAGCTTTCTGCGATGTCAGTACTGCAGAAAGCAATACTGCGATAACGTTGTACACACAATATATTGTGCAGATCTATTGCAAACAATGCCCAACAATGCCCTCATACACACATCTGTCAACCTTTACTTTAAAAACAAAGTCAACAGCCCAACGATTGTTATTTAATGTTAACACACGAAGTTCAATCCCATAATTCTTTGCATTGAGCTTGTCAACCAGCCCCCATACTGAGAGATGCCAGGCATATAAACAAGCACCCTGCTGCCTAACTAAAGGGTGGGTGGAGAAGGATAAACAACACTGTGGACTCACAGGAGCCAACTGTAAAGGACAGTAAATATACACAGCCTTATGTGGAATGAAATAAAATGTAAAATTGACTTTATATAAAATATTTGATAACACTTTACTGTAAGTTTTTCATAAGGTTACAGGACATCTACATAAGCCTTTTATGACAACTGACATTAACCTACATAGATATGTATAAAGGTTTATTCCAACAAGTGTCCATTGTCATTACACTTTCTGGGGTGAAACTGTTGAGAATTGCCTTAACGAAGAGTGACGCTTGTTGAAATAAACCTTTATAAATGTTAATGTAGGTCAATTGCAAAGACTTATAAACATGTCTTGTAGCCTTAGGAACGCTAGCCTACAGTAAAGGGTTACCATATATTTTACATAATAAAAAACTAGGACAACCGACTTCATACACATCATTGTAAACACACTCAATCACACAATGTGTACCACAACAAAATGTGAGCTCTGCATTTTACCCATCGCACATGCACACATGGAGCAGCGGGCAGCTACCAACAGTGTCTGGGGAGCAGTGTAGTGGGACGGTACATTGCTCAAGGATACCTCAGTGGTACCTGGGCCACTTTCTGTTCACAAAGGCAAAGTCCTAACCACTAGGCAACATTTCTTTGTACCATCACACCAGTGAGATTTAGAATGTTCAACCCTGAATATTTTATCTCATTCTAACTCTCCAACAACAGAAGTTAACAGCAGTTCAGTATTAGTCAATATATTGTCGTTTGTACACTCAGAGCTTATATATTTCACGGTTTTACATTTTAATGCGGCTCAATGTATAAATCTCAAAGAACACGTGACACAGCCAATGTAATGCAGTTCACTCCAGAGCAGAACACACGCAGCTGAGAAACAAGTGCTTGGTGTCTGTCATGCAACGCTGTACAATAAATGTCATTTTGCACAAATACTGCTCACCCTGGACACGCAGCAAAAACAAACAAACCACTGGCACAACAGCAGCCTCAGCAGGTGCCAACACTTTCCCCTGGTTTTAGGGGAATTTCTGATTAATTTGTGACATAAAAGAGCACTAGTGTAATAAACATGGTCGCAACTTTTGGTGATTGTGTTGCAGCCATCAAATTCAAAATTTGTGTTTATTTACAAAATATATGAATCTTTTTTTTTTTACTTTTATCAGTCACATGAAATCAAAAGATTTTGTTTTTATTGCATTTTGGAAAATATACCAGTTGTTTTGGAAATGGGATTAGAAAGTACCTTTGTAACCCAGAGAAACCAGTAGCAATAATGTATTAATGGAGCTTTCTGTACAATAATATAAATAAAATGCAATCATCCAGAAACTGATTTTACATATATGACATATGCACAACAAAGCAATGCTTTATGAAATTGTGCCACTTTTCCCCTTTGTTGGTGCACTGCTAAAACCTGCCATCGTCATGTGGTGAGCAGCTACCATTTCAAATGCATCTGGCACTAAAAAACCCTTTCACAGTGAAACCCAGCACATCATCATTTTAACTAATAATGTTTGACTATAATGCAGCAGGTGTAATACTAATGAAACACACTAATGAACCACCTTTTGTGATGAGCACATTGTAAAAGAGGGCACAGTGCCTCTCCCCAATTATTTAGAAGCTTTTATCAAACCCAGCTGGCACCAAAAGTACTGCTGATTTAGCATTACTCATTAAAAAACCTAAAGGCGAAACCTTTAGAAAATTCTGCATCTTGTTATTTACTGGACAGACCAGTGATCAAAGGTAGGAACAGAGGAATTGGGTAAAAATGTGAAATAAAAAGGAAAAAAAAGCTCACCTTAAATATCTTAAAACTGAAAACTGAAGTAAAAATGCCAATCAGAAAAATAGTTTTCAGAAAGACATCTGCACCAGTCTGTTATGCCCCACTAGGACACTGCTGTGAATAAAGTGACCTATAACACAATGTTACACAAGTTTTGTTCTTGGCTTCTAAGTCTTATATTTATACTGCTTATGTCTAAATCCTATGTAAAAACAGCTCTATTCATCACAACTTTGATTTAATGACCACAGCCCACAAAAATTTTGTATTTATATTGGCAAAACAGGTGAATTGTTATCTTTTCCGGACAGTCCCAAAAGATTCCAGAAACTTCTAGAAACTTCTGTACAATCCTAGAAACTTCTGGACTGTTCTCACAGTTCCAGACTATTCTGAAAGTCGACTCAGCATTTAAAGTGAATGCAGAATGTTCTTGAAAACAGATACATTTTAAAATGTCATTGTCCTGAGCACAGAAGCAACGTTTTTTCTATTTATTTTAGGCATACGGGATTGCGTAAACACACTTTGTACCCAGGAACAAAAATTAAATAGATGTAATGGATAGGAGAATGAGGTAAAAGAGAACTCCAGCAAGAACGTTCATTACACAAATCTACTAAATACCTTTGAACTTGTGAAAGACAGCCCATAGCTCAGCGATGTCTGTGGCGAAGGTGATGTCAGTATCCAAAACGATAACTTTTTGCAGGTCAGAAGGCAACGTCTTGGTGAGAACCAGCTTCATCAGGCCATAGATTCCAGAGTAATGCTTGTTGGGGATCCATGACACCTCAGACTGACACAGCAGAGAATACCAATGTTATTCCTAATGCAGAATTAGTATGTACAAATATGTGATATTTTTTTTAAAAAATGCAGAAATTTGTCTGACCTCTACATAGATTAGAAAAAAATAACTTGCAGAGGTTTAAAAAAATGAGGGAAAATGAGAAAACATAAGTATTTAGCGCTGCAATCTAAACATTCTGCTCTGCCAGAGCATGATAACTGCATCATTACAAATGATTTCAAAATATTGCTCAAGCCTCTGTCTGACTGTGATATTAAATTTTACAGCAAATATCTGCTGATACCGATATGATTCCCCCCATCATTGCACAACCCTAGTTTTGGTTCCTTAACTCTGCAGCAACAACAGTAATACATAATAAAGTTGCTAAACAAATGGCACTAAAATGATGAAAATGCAGCGATGTAGGATTAGTAGGGCAATGTACATATCTGACAATTTTTTTCCAGCAAATATCTACCTATACAGATATCATCGTGCATCCATAATAAACACATATTACTACATTAAAAAAGCATAACATTATATTATAAACATCACAACTTAACAAACGGATAGACCTTGGCTAGTGTACATCCACAACATTTAAAAAGACCAAATTCTACATTTCCCCCTTTGGTTTTTTTATGCTGTGTTGTTGGGTTGTGTATCCAAACAGACACCATATTTAACATGACCGTTTTCTAACATCCTTTTTATTCCTTTAAAATATTAGATTTTTTTTTACTGTGTATTTCACACTACAATTGTGAAAGTAGTGGAATCGCTGTACTGTACAACATTCTGTTACAAAAAGTCTTGTAATAAATTACACCACCCTCACATCAAACAGGAGTTTCAAAATGGTAATCTAATAAAAACAGCGCTGTTTGTGGGAGTATAAGTTCATGTTTTGTTTTGAGCTGAGGTGAGGTGAATGACTCCGCCTCCATTAACTCATGCCCTGCGCTCTCATTGGCTGTAGCTAGCTGGCAACTGACTTAGATAATTTGCAGGCTAGCCGAACAGGCAGATGTATGTTAATGTGCTGTTTTTTTAACATCACAAAACAATCAGTTGATCCAAAACTTAATTTCCATATGGACAATATAGACAGGGACTGAATTATACATTTTTAAGTTGTATTGTCACAGTTCACAAAACACTGATTTTTTCTTTCTTTTTTTTGGAACCTCACCTTCAGTTCGTCAGCGTCATAGAAGTCCACCCGGACGGCTGGCACCATCCAGGTGTGGAAAAGGGAGGCCAGGATTCGCTGGGCAATCGAGTCAGTTATAAAGTGGAAGTGGAGAGGGTTTCGCCTGTCTCATACACACACAAGCGCGCACACACACACACACACACACAAACACCAAGCAAACAAACAATTATGATTTAATGTAGTCAACAGCAACATGCTCCTGTGTTTCCACAGCCCTGTTTTCAAAGCAGCTGGGATGCTGTGTTAACTGGGCAGTGGTGGCCTAGTGGTTAGGACCTTGTCCTTGTCAACAGAAGTTCGCAGGTTCAGGTCCCACTGAGGTAACCTTGAGCAGGGTAATATCCCGCTACAGTGCTCCCCAGGCACTTCTTACAGCTGCATGCTGCTCCTTGTGTGATGGGTTAAATGCAGAGGTCACATTTCTTTGTGGTGCACTGTGTGTAACTTGAGTGTGTTCACTATGACAATTAGTCACTTTCATTTTCACTAATTTAATTGTAAATATAATCCAACTGTGATGATTTGCAAATAATGCCAACCTATCTTAAAATGAAAATAGAACAAAAACACCAGATGTTAAAACTGAGAAATTATTTTGTTTATTGTGAAATATCATTGCAGTCCAAAAAAAACCCCACTTGTCTTCATTTTATGGTTTTAGATTTTACACAGCATCCCAACGTTTTGGACAATGTGGTTGTATAAATGTGGCACTCCGCTAGCAATTGATCTGTAAAAGAAGCTTTTATAAAGTGCACAGCTATTTGTGCTTTCCATGTCCAAGTTATTTTACTCTTTGAAGCATCCCAGCGGCCCTCGACTGTCACTGTGAATAAGAGCTCAGGCTAAAAAAACTAGCCTTCATCACAACTGTCATGGCAACAAACAGATGCAGCCGTTCTCCTGAACCGGTGTCAATGTGTTGTAATATGTTATTTATTTAGATGTCTTGTCCTTTTTGAAAATTCAGTTTTGATGCATGTTTTCTGTTTCATGCTTTGTTTTATAAGTCTTAATACAAAAAAGAGGCTACAGCCAACAATCCCATGCTTTACCTGTTTGCAGACATAAGGCTTTCCTAATGAAAGATTTATAATATTAATAATTAAACTCTTGGTATGTTAAGAGTCATAAAATGTCATATTTACAAATTCTATCAAGTTAGTCTGTCAAACCAGACACACACACAAACACGGACACACACACACACACACACACACACACACACACACAAACACACACAAACACACACAAACACACACAAACACACACAAACACACTGTCTGTATTGAATCTGTATTGGGCCTAAGATCATTTATTAACTAATAAAGTCTCAGTGTTATGATGGGTTCTGACTGAAATATTTCAAATATATTAGGTCCTATTTTGCACCAGCAGACGGCAAGTGTTTTTGGTGCTTTTTAACAGAGGTGTGTCTGGATGCATTGTTGGCATGTTGCTATTTTAAGGCAGTAAAATTTAGCTTTTGGCCAACAACCACCACATCTAAAGTCAGTGGCTTATTATTAGACCATATTTAAGCAGAATGTTTTAGTGACGTGGGTGCACAATGCTTATTACAAACACAGGAACTGCTTTAATGGCTCTCAAAAGGCTTAGGAGGAACAGTGCTGCTCCTGTAAATTATGTACGTACTTTCACGTTTTCATTTCATGCACGGCAGGTCTGTTTCCTCGCCTGAAAACTGATCTGGTTTGCCAGATAAACACACCATTCTAGCAGCAATCCACCATAGCTCATGCGTTCGTCACCAAGGTGAGGTAATGTGCCATTCTGACTTATTCTGGATTATTGCATGTTGCACCTAAAACACACCTCTGAATGATTAGGAGAGTAAGATAAAAGTCCAGAGTAGCTGAATCTAAAGCAACTGGACTGTTGTACTTAGATATTTGTACTAAGACATTTCACTCAAGAGGCTTCTTCGGTTCTGATGGAGAGTGGTGTGTTCTGAGAATTTATCAACGGTGGGTGGACAACATTTTTAAAAATTGCAAAACGGATTTGGACACACCCATAAATGCTAGTTGTGCCTTGCACTTTACAGTTTGCATTAGATCAATATAGAGGCCGTCTTCACTGGCCTGCCTGTTTTTTCTGCATTCATGATGGAGTCTGAGAAAAAGAACATCAAAAATTCACTTCACCGTACAGTACAATTCCAAAGTACAGTTCTTGGCTACAGATCAGCCAACTTGTAAATCACAAAAGAAAAAGCACACATCCCATTTATCATCATATTGACTCATAGTCTTTGTTGCCATGGTGACTGACTAATAATTATACCCAGAAAGTCTGGCAAGTAGAGACCCCTGCATTTCTTGCTTTCAGATCTGGTGTGTTGCACTAATGATGATAATTGCTCTATTGTTTTGCTTCAACAGAGTCTAGCAGGCCAAGTGGGAAGCAAAGGCTTCTGGGGGCTGAGATCTGAGCGTGATGCTCAAGACAGGTACGAACAAAAAGAGACTGCCATGGCTGGATGTGTCACAGGCACTCTAAGAAAGTTTCCATCAGAGCACCTGGTGATAAAGAGAAGAGCAGTCTTGTTTAGTGCACAGAAAGACTAAGAGGCTCCTTTATGCTTTACCTTTTGGGGTTTTTTTGTTTTTTTTACTCATTCCACATCTTTCCCCATATACAAGAAACTACATTTGCTACACACTTAAAAAGGGCTTGAACATTTATAGTGCACTGCAAAGGTGTTATTTACTGCTGCTGGCCGATAACGAAGTGCTGATGGCATGCACTTTACTGACTCTGAGCGTGGAAAAACAAAACTAAAGTGACCGAGAATGACCACACAGCATAAATCTTAAACTTACCGTACACATACTGTTGCTGTGGTTTGTAAAACGGGATATAAATGCCCAACACACTCATAAAAGAAGGCTTTAGGGGCTCCCAGGTGGTGCAGTGGTCCAAACACTGAACCTACCATCAGAAGGTTACGGATTCAAACCCCTATGGTGCTACAGCCATCCAAGGGAACACAATTGGCATTGCTCTCTGAGTGGGAAGGATGGCCCCTCCCTCACCCATATCACTCAGTGTGATAATAGCCAGCACGGGCGTCAGGCATCTGTTCGTTTACGCAGTGGCACTCTCCTCAAAGGAGGACACGCTGTCCATTGAAGCTGGGCTAGTTACAGTTGGAGACAAGACATGGTGGCTTGACAGAAGCTCATGCTTGCCCTCACTCTCCCAGTGCTGGTGGTATTGTGTGACTGGGGAGGAATTGGACACATAGATGGAACGGAAGATTTAAGAGAAATTCAGAAAAGTTGGTGTAAATAAATAAACAGTGATGATCAAAACAAAGAATCCAAAAACCACCATCAACTTTACTAAGACTGAAAAAACATTATGCCAGTATTTATTAGAAGCTTATTCCCTCCTGTAATGAACACAATGCTCTGTGTAAATAGAGCAATATACTTGGTTTTTCATGCACTTTTCGTGCGTCTCTGTAGGTACTACAGTGTTTTGTGCTACAAAGAGTCCAACACATTCCTCACCAAAGAAACATTCTCTAGGTAGTTATCAGGTAGAAACAGTTCATACATGACCGATAGCCTTAGATGCTAAGGTGGGTGCGGAACAGTAGAGTCTTAGGCACCTCTTAAATATGGAGAGAGACTCTCCATACCCAGTTGGGAAAATTAAAGGAGAAGAGTCGGGTGTTTGATTCCACATGGGGATGGAATCTCCAATCACTTTACTACTATGTAATCAATGTCTACAATAGCAACAGGTGTTATTTACCATAAGAACAGCATGTTAAAAGCAGAGGTGGCAGTTACCTACATACGTAATTCATTTATATTAAGATACCTAGCTAGAACATGGTCATTTCAGACATCTCGCACCCCATCACACACATTCCCAAGGCCTTGTATGGTCTCCTTGACAAATACAGCTGTTTTCCTGTTCTTATGGGCATACACTATTGTGCATCTCTACAGATAATCAGTCCAGTGGCTCCAAAAACCCAAGGCCTGTGCATTTTCAGAGGTCAAAAAGTGAAAAGTGACTATTTGTTATTGTGATCACACTCAATTACACACAAAGTGCATCACAACAAAATTCGACATCTTCATTTAACTCATTTTACCAACACGTGGAGCAGTAGGCAGGTATGAACAGCAGCAGTGTAGTAGGATGGTACAGTGGTACCTGGGTCGGGACTTGAACCTTCGACCTTCTGTTCCCAAGGACAAGATCCCAACCACCTGGCCACAACTGCCTGAATGGTCATCATTTATGCAATTACCATCAACAAACATAATGGCACCAAAGAACCTTCTAGAACCCTAAAACTAGACCATAACCACCCATCTTTCACACAGTGGACACCTATGGTCCAGTTTTCTGTGCTCGTAACTCCCACCTTTCTAAGGCCTCACTCCTTAACTGGAAGGGAAACCTCTCTTCCATTGAACTAACACCTGTTCTTTGTAATTTTGTCATTTTGCCCACATTATTGTAACGTATGGTCTCTCTCTTAATAATCATTCAGGTGAACTGACCTTTTCTTTAAACAATCACTAGCACAAGACATCAGTTTGATGACCCGTGATGTGCCCAAAGTGAACGCACACTTCTACATTTCTGCTTCATGTTGGCAGGCAGCCAAGCAGAAGGTTAGTTAGCTTAGCAGCTCGGTTTTAATATTTTCCTGTATTTCTCTCATTTACAGTTGCAGTCTGGAAAATCTTCCTTATTTTTAACCTCAGTGCTGACAGGTTTATGTAGCACAATGGCTTTACATGAGCTGAACGAGCTCTAGGCCAAAGTTAAAGCGTATTCTAGACTTGCCACATTTTAGCAACAGAGTCAAAGAGTTATATACAGTTTCACTAGATCACCTAGATTTTCATGAGCTGGTGCGACTTTCTCACTTTCACTGGTTATTTCATAAAACTGTGCAGAAAATTGATGAAAAATAAGAGAAATATTAAGAGAAATCAACATCACTTAAATGCTGGGACCACACCACCCCAAGTTTAATCTGGTTATAATATGTTTTTTCACTGCTTGTTGTACTTGTATAAATGCATATGGACAAAATAAGTAAATAAATATTTAAACTAAAACAAAAAGCAAAAGAAAAAAAGGCAGTCATGGCCTAACGGTTAGAGAAGTGGGTCACTGAAGTACCCTTGAGTAAGGCACCTAACCCCCCAACTGCGATGCTGACTGCCCACTGCTCTGGGTATGTGTGCTCACTGCCTTAGATGGGTAAAATGCAGAGATAACATTTCACTACATGTTGTACATGTATAACTGTGTATGTGACAAACAAATAACTACATTTTAAACACTTCAGCTCAATAAAGGGTCTACTTCTTTCAACCTTGACATAACTGATATCCCCCCCTAATTTTGTCATCTTTAATTTCATGTATCAAGTTTCTCCTCCAGCCACATGATACCATGAGCACTGGGAGGGTAAGCCAATAGCCGGCGATGCTGGCTTGCATCGCAGGGAGAGAGGGAGGAGCCACCGTGATGGCTTTATCATTGTTGGGGATAAAAACCCACAACCTTCTGATGGTAGGGCCAGCGCTTAGCACTTAACACATTATTTTAATGAGGCATCTATCCTTACCCTTTATTCAGGCAACAAATGTGGCACTAAGATGTGGGTCTGAAAGCTCAACAGGGCTATGAACACTCAGACGTTTGCTCCCACAGTAGTGAAAAGCAAGCACGTTGGCTACCAATAAATACACAGCATGAAAGGTCACCTTAAACATTTCTTTAGAATTTACAGTCTCTATACTACAGGCCTCATTTTTCAACTTTCTCAACACACACAAATTCCCAGGGTCACCTAGCGTACCAGTGGTTGGATGCGCTTTAGAAAGAGCTGCCAAAGTAAAATGTGACCTGCGCCACGGTCATCCAACCTGATGACTGTGTAAATGTTTGTACTGGACCTGTGCAAACATTCACTGGCAAGTCAGCGATGTTAAAACTGCATATGCAGACACATCAGTTTTGGAAACGTTCAGACTGGTATCAGCTCTGCTCTGTTAGAATAGTGGTTCTCAAGAGTACGTACGTTTAGTCTAATCAGTGAAAAGTCTCGCAGAGATGCTGCAAAGCAATAGAAGTACATGCCAGCAATTGGTCTAAATATTGCAGATGCTCTAGACACACCATTAAAATTTTGTCTGCTCCACTTGCTAATTGCTTAATTGAAGTGACTAACAGCTGGGAATGGCACTCAATCTCATTAGCAGATTTTATCCTCATGACTGAGACATTTTTATCTACTTGAAAAGGTACAGAACATAGGTATGTGTTGTGTAACAACAGAGAAAAACTGATTAAAATACATATCACAGCCCTTTGTCTGTTTACTAATAAAGCTTTATTGAAATATTTGACTCAGAGATGCGCAATGCCCCTTCGCTTAGTTTTCCACTACAGCCTAATTACCGTGTTGGCTAAACCTGATAATACTTATATTAATAAAACTAATATTAAAAGGTGAGCTGAACCAGGTGTGTTTGAGCAGGGAAATCACTTAACTGTGCTGACCAGCGACCCTCCAAGAATTGCTCATTCCTGCTCTAGTTAAAAGAACAAATGACAAGCCTTCTGTTCTGTGAATGAACCAGTAGGTAAAGAATGTCAAACTCACCTATGGAACAGCACGGACTTGACCAGCGTCACCACATCTCGACTTGCATTGTAGCCCGCGCAGACAATGGCAACGTGAATGGTCTGAGGGAGACAGATGTTTAACAAATTACAGCAGGTTCAAAAGCGTGAACAGAAACATTTCATGGTGACTTGAATAAGCACTGCAACCAAAACCACTGAAGGAAGTTGCCCCTGTTTTTGTGCATCCACACTGCAGGAAATGAGGGCAATTATAGTTCCTAGAATGCTGTTTGGAGAACCCTTTGTAGCTCCTACTTAGTTAGTCAGTTCCCAGCACAAGACGAACAGCGACTTCCTTTACTGTATGCGTTTGGTCTAGATTAAAGTGTATGGGTGTTGATTCTGAAAAAAGGACATGGCAAATGGTCCAGACAAAATACTATTGGTATTTATTCTGACAAAAGCGTCCAATGACTGGTCCAGATAAAAAACCATACACAGGTTGGTCAAGACAAAAGCATACAAGTGTTGTTTCTGACAAAAGCATACAGTGACTGGTCCAGACAAAATCATACACAGGTTGGTCAAGATGAAAGCGTATGGGTATTGTTTCTGACTAAAGCATAGGTCCAATGAAAGAGTACAGCAATTAATCAAGACCAGGGCGTACATTGACTGGTCCAAATAATAGTGATTGGTCTAGACAAAGACATACATCAACTGGTCCTGATGAAAGTGTACGGTGGCCGGTCCAGACGAAAGCTTGTGTCACTTCAGCATTCGTACTTGTGAAACCAAAAAAAGCCCTTTAAGGTGTGTAGTTCTCATATGAGCTCCCTAAAGGGTAGTTCCTCTCAAAACGTCTCTAGGACTGTTTGGTCCAAAAGCACAGACATTAGCATGTAACAGCTAAAATTTGCTTCCTTGGATATTCACTCTACTTTCAAATATACAGACACACAAATTCAAATTTAGACGGAGTTCAAAATGTTTGCAAAGTTGTAGAGTAGTATAAATGGGAGGTGGCGTGTCTTCTGGTTTGTTATATTTACATTTACATTTATTAATTTGGTTGACGCTTTTATCCAAATCGACTTCCAAGACGTGGAGCAGAGTATTGGAACGGTACCTTGCTCAAGGGTACCTCAGTAGTGGCTGAGCCGGGACTTGAACCTGCAACCTTCATGTCCCCAGCACAGTGCCCTAGCCACTAGGCCACCACTGCCCATTATTATATGTAATAATAATGGTAAAACTGAATAAATTGGATTAACTTTTGGTATTATTTTTCCTTAAAACACCCTGCAAGTATCTCTCTGCTCATGCAATAAAAACTATGATTTAATACATTTACAGCTTCTAAATCTGGCAGCACATGTTAAACTATTTCATGTAAAAGCTTCCTGAGATGTTGCTTTTAGAGGTAGTAAACACTTTAGATGTCTGGTTCCTATCACCACTGCTATGTACAATTCTGCAAGTTTCTCTAGAATGATGTGTTGCACATCAACCTACTCTGCTTATGCCTTAATGATTCAATTATGCGGAAATGTTCCACCGTGAGCCCGCCTATAGGTTTATTTAGAGATATTTGGCAACCTTTGTTTTCCTTATTCCACGGCCAAGTTGTGCAGAGGAGGGGTGTAATTGATCTTGACCCGCTACAGAGGGTTATCTGCTCTCCCTCTACCATTCACTGCTGCTTCTTCAGTGGGTAAGTGTGACCTAGCTTATCCAACCAGAAGGAAATGAGACAGTAGAGGCTCACACACTGGCTAGCACATCTTCTATCTCCCTCTGTGTCTCTCACACCTCTCACACACATGCACCCACACTAGAGCTGTATAATTTGGGCATTTTTTTTTACCAGCATTTCCACTGTGATTTAAACACAATTTTTCAAATTAATGGGTTTTTCACCCTGTTCCTTTTTGATTTTTATTTATTTTTTGCTAAAATGCCATTTTTGGGGGGTTGACAATGCAGATCTCAAAGAACTTATTCACAAGCTCATAGATTTCATTTTTATTAATACCCCCCCCCCCAAAAAAAAAAAAAAAACAAACATTGCCAGTATTAAATAATGTAGGATGGGTGGGGTGGTGGTGGGTTCAGCTACATTGCTGCAATCTTTATCTCATGCAATACTTTTATTATTATATTCATAATGTAACATAACCAGTGTACAATCCATGTGCAATAATTTTTACTGGTGCAATGTGACTTTTTCTATTATTTCTATTTCTAAATGTTAGACTTTACTTTAGACTAGACTTTACTAGACTGAAACTTATGTATGTATAGTTAGATTTAATTTGATTTAATGTATATATAGTACATATGTAAGGATGTATATACAAGTTTTATGTATATATATATATATATATTTGTATCTTTTTGCTGCTGTAAAGTTCCTCAGCAGGGGATAAATAATGTTCTATTCTATATTCTATATACAGTACTGTGCAGTAGTCTTAGG
Organism: Arnoldichthys spilopterus; assembly: GCA_037974385.1. Lineage (NCBI taxonomy): Eukaryota > Metazoa > Chordata > Actinopteri > Characiformes > Lepidarchidae > Arnoldichthys > Arnoldichthys spilopterus. Next base: position 1,869 of record JBBPDA010161231.1, on the reverse strand, counting down.
TCCCTATGTTAATAGTTTAAAGCGTTTATCTAAGCACTTAATTCCTTTATGCAGCAAAACACAATAAAACATTAGCATAAAGGCAAACAAACAGGAAAGCAGTGAAAAGAATGAAGATTTGTTTGTAAAAAGTAGTTGAGTATGTGTGAGCTGGTTAGTAGACACAGGTTTGGCTCCAGATTTCTCCTCCACGCCTCCAGCATGGATTTTTGTGTGGATGTGTGTGAAGCTCAATCAGCACCCGATTTCATCTCATGAAAAACTGATTGAGCCCAAACCAGATTCAATGAAACTACAAGTAATACTGGGCATCCACTAGGAGAGCTCTGGGAATGGTCACGCCAACAAACTGACACATAAAATCACTGTTTACTGTTATTTGTGTTTATTGTAATATTACAATATTAGTTTTTTAAGAAAACTACAAAGCTTACTGCTTAGATGAACAGCTTTTAATGGTCATTTTCTCAGGGGCCTAGGACTTTTGCACAATACAGTAGCTCCAGTCTATGTAGCTGATTAACACACACACATACACACACCCACTTACACATACCAATCAATCAATATATGCAATGCAGTGGTTGACCTACTGCTGGGATGCTTGAATGAAAATGTGCTATTCCTTCACTTCACTGCTCCTTTTAATTCCAAAACTGAACTAGTGTATGCGGTCAAAAAATAAAGCATTAGTGAGTTTGCAGTCTAGGAAATCTCAGTTCAAATTTGGCCAGTCCCACATAAAACACCACAGTTGTTCTGTCCTAAACAAATGTTTTAAAGATATTTTCATTCCAACAGCAACAAGACATCGCTGGACAGAAGTCATGTCAATCAGCTGTTCAGGACTTTGACACTGATTGACAGCTCTTGTCTGACAGATTTTTGACACACGTTCAGCCTCCAGAAATGTAAGACTCTGGTTGAAGTCTGGAAAGAGCATGGGTCTTTGGCAGTATGTCCAATTTGCATTTTATACAGAGCTGAATTCAAGAAGTGCAATCTTTTTGGCAACAGGAGCAGTGATGTACGCTGTTGGAACAAATATGTCAAGACCAAAGTAACTCTTTAATAATAGGGGCAGTTAGACTGCAGTGGTATGTGGTTTTCATAGTATGATAACCTACGATGATAGGATGGTGCTGCGTTCGATGGCAACTGGGATTTCCTGATCTCCGATTAGCAAAAAACGCACAACAAAGTGGGTTTTTTTTTTTTTTGGAAAGTCGTATTTCTTTGACTCTGGAATGACTTCGCAACCTCGATCACTAACATGGCTACGTACATGTTAAATCAGGATGTAAATCACTACTCATCCTTTTAATGAGTTTAGCTGTGTGTTCAATAGCTGTACTAGAAAAATGCATCAGTGTGTCATTCGCTAAAGATCACAGTGCCCTGTGTTTGTTGGCTGGTGCAGTTATATTCAAAATTAAAAACATTATATTTGCTTAAATCTTTGCTGCTTCTTAAAATAAACTGCTCTGTATCAGAGGCTGTGTCATATCAACATTTTCTTAGAGTTTGTATTCTACTCGAAAAGCACAATAGAAACCTTGGAGGCAGCTGTGCTTTGCCTACCACTTTGTACCTCGAACATATGTAGGTCCTAAATGACAATTTCAAGTTCTGACCTCCCACTTCAGATGTCCATTAAACGCAGCATTAGTCTCAGAAAATATCACAGTTACCCGTTATCGCAGTATTTAATAATTATTATTACTGTTATCGTTACAATGACCCTGAAAAGAATGGAAAAAGAGTTTTTTTAAAAAAATGTAATTAAAGTGTTACAAGAAAAGTTTTAGTCACAAAAAAATCACTTATATACCATTATATATTATATATGTTATATTTTATACAAGTATA
>JBBPDA010161196.1:0-18413 GCA_037974385.1 Arnoldichthys spilopterus | reverse complement strand
TATAAATTTATTTTGGATTCTCTCAGGAGTGACCTATATCTAAAATTCAAATAACAACTAAACACATACTTCTGGAAAACATTGTATAACTGTGTGTGTGTGTATGTGTGTTTTTGTTTGTTTGTTTGTTTTTTTTACAAATTAATTTAAAAGAGATTAGAGGGTAATGCCTGGTATTATCATACCATACCCTATGATATATATACTCACTGAACAAAAATTGGAACAGAGTTCAAATGAGATTGAAAAATAATCATGAAATTCAAGAAACGCTGGTTCTGAAAATTACACATTAAGCAGCCTAATTGGTAGCAGGTGAGGTATCACAACTGGGTATAAAAGTAGCATTCTTTGAAGGTCCAGTTTTTGCAACAAGGATGGGTCATGGGTCACCCCTTTGTGCCAAAATTTGAGAAATAATTGTTAGTAAGTTTAAAAGGAACATTTCTCAAAACAAGATTGCAGAGAATTTAGGTATTTTAACATCTACAGTACATAATATTGTGAAAAGATTCAGAGAATTCAAAGATATCTTTCTATCACCACAGCAATTTAGAACAATGCTTGTGAGTTCTCTGGGCCCAAGCTCATCTGAGATGCACAGAAAGTCTGTGGAACCATGTGCTGTGGTCAGATGAGACCACATTTCAACTTGTTTTCAGAAAAAACTGCTGTTGCATTCTCCATGCCAAAAATAATAATAAAAAAAAACATTCAGATTCTTATCAGTTAAAGAAGCAAAAGCCAACATCTGTGATAGTAGGGGGAATTGGTGCCCACAGAATGGGTGAGTTGCATGTATGTGAAGGTATCATTGACTCTGAGGTATATATTATGATTGCATAATGATTTATGTTGCCATTAAGGTGAGGTCCGTTTTCCAGGACATCCATGTTTATTTTTGCAGAACAATACCAGACCATGTTCTGCATGTGCTACAACAGTGTAGCTTAGGTTAGCTTGGCATAGGTACAGAGTGCACATGCTTGATTGGCCTGCTGTCAGTACAGATCTTCTATTGAAAATGTAAGGCATATCATCAAAGACTATGTCGACCGTGGACTGCTGAGGAACTGAAGTCTTATATCAAGTTAGACTGGACAAAAATTCCAGTTGTAGAACTACTACAACTTTACCATCCTGATTATGGCTTGCTGCCATTGAACTCCTTGCACAAAATGCAACCCTTAAATAAAATATTAGATAATGGTGAGTGTCTGTTTCTTTGTTATTCTTCCATCATACAGTGAAATATTCTGTACATCAAAATTATTAGCCTTTCTCTGACCACTTCCTTTAAATCCGCGTACAGAAAAAAAACTAGTTTGATTTAAAACAAGCAGTAAAGATCAAACACACGCACACACACACACACAACCACTCACACTTCCCTAGAGCGGAAGACATGTTCTCAGTTCTGTCTTTCCTCCCGCTGTAGCACAACTGCACCTTTCCGTCAGACAGCCCATCTAAAGGTAAGTTCCATAAAATCTTCGTGAACTTTATATTCCACATCTTCGTCTCTTTTACTTCAAACCTGATATGTTCAGCTCGTATAGACACACACACGAGAGAAGAGTGTAGTTTTTTATTGTGTTGAGGCCTGTGGGGTGTCGACATAAGCAGCAGTTCGCTCATCATATTAGTCATCACACAGTGTGTAGTACAGCTAATGTACCAATAACACAGCTAAATAAGGCTGAGCAGTAAAGGGGTGGGTAATGCATGGATCATTTTTGTTCTTCTTACTTTTTACCCCTGTAGGTGATGTCTGGCCATTCAGAACAGAAAGAAGATGAACAGGGCAACTCTGGCTCCACTGGGGTTTCAGGGGCTGAAACTGACCGTTATGGATTCCTGCTGGGTAATGGAGATACACACACCCAAAGGTCAGAGTAATCAGCTATACACACACACACACACACACACACACACACACACACACACACACACACACACATCTTTAGCAAAGGCTCTGTTATATGACGGGTAGAACTGTGTGCGAAGACAAAAAAGTGCTTGAAGGTGATTTGATTTAAACGTATAGGCCTACACTGGTTCCATGTGAATAAAATACATGAAAGAAAAGTACATCTACATTTATTCACTCACATGGAAATAAAGTAGACATCCAAATCATGTGATTAAGAGCACTTTGTTTCAGTGTGATTTAGTGTGTGTGTGTGTGGGCTATTTTGAAGCCAGCGTGGAGAAGCTGCTGCAATGTGAGTAAGTGCGTTGTTCTCAACCGTCACCTAAAACTCCTTTCTCCCTCAACATCCTGCCCGGTTACCATGGTGATCTTGGCCCTGTCAGAGTGCGGTTTCCTGTTTTGTGTGCGCGTCGCTTTACGTGTATATTGTGACACTCGTCCTTTGTGCTCCCACACTCTGTGAAACTTCCACCCGAAGCACGGTAGTTGGAGAGCTGTGGACAGCAGCATCAGCACTGCCTACATCCCATAGACACATGCCATAGACAGCTCAAACAAGCCAGGTATTTACTGGGACTTGCACTTTTTTTTGTGATTGTGAAAGACCCAAATCACCCACAACATTAAAACCACCGACAGGTGAAGAACAACACTGATTATTGTATTATCTCATTATAATGGCACCTGTCAAGGGTTGGGATATATTAAGCAGCAAGTTAATAGTTAGTTATTGATGCTGATGTGCTGCAAGAAGTAAAAATGAGCGAGCAAATGGATCTGAACCACTTTGACCCTTGGTCAAATGGTGATGGCTAGACGAGTCAAAACATCTCCAAAATGGCAGGTCTTATGGAGTGTTTCAGGTATGCAGTAGTTAGAACCTACCAAAAGTGCTCCAGGTAAAAACAACTGGTTCTTCAACTTGATATTCTGCAACAGCATCATGGGCACCCAAGGCTCACTGATGCATGTTGGGTTTGAAAACTAGCCCTCCTGGTCTGATTCAACAGAAGAGCTACTGTAGTATAACACACAGTGCCCCACACTCATGCTTGTTTTGGTAGAATGAGATGGACCTGCACAATATTAGGCAAGTGGTTTTAACATTATGAATGATCTGGGTATATCAGGAGTTAAATGCGGGGTTGGAGAGAGCAAAAAATTGCCTTTTTAAGTGTGAAAATCACTAAGATGCAAACTCAATTCAAGCAAGCTAAGTTCAGAAATGAGCTAAACTTTGTTTCAGTGTTACCAAAAGCACTGATGAGCAGTAACAGCTAAAAACAACAGCAGAAGCTTAAAGCATGAAATATTTTGTCCATCTTCATATATAACAGTAAGTCATACAGTGTTGAAGACTACATAAGCAAGTTTACTACAGATTACTAAACAACTAAACATGTCCAGAAGCAAGTGTGTGATGATTGTTATGGGTCAGAGGATTTTACACATGTGTCCAGTGCCTGATATGATATTCCATCAGCTCCTTATATGGAAAATCATTCCAAAAAGCGATGCATTAAGGTAACTTCTAAAAGAGTCGTCATTAAGGTTTTGAGGGCCCCTTGGCTAGTTTATCTTAATTAAATGTACATACAATGCACAAATAATTAACAAGCTAGCACAAATGGCAATATTTTGATATTTTGTCAAGGTTAAATTTAATTATGAGTAAAAAATAAATAAATAAAAAATAAATATTGACATCTTGCCTTTCACCAAACATATATGGTGTGTTACAATAAAGAAATATATATGAAAGGAGCATGTTCAAAAAAGATATATACAATATTATTTACATATATTAGACATTTTGAATATATCTGAATATTTATTTGTATAGCTATATGAGAGGTATGGATCCTATTCATGTTTTCATGTTGAAAAAATTTGATTGAGGTAATTTGTTGCTGAAACATGGGGCAATGTGAATACAGGGGTGTTTCCATGAATAGGGAAATATAGGGCTGGGGAATATAGTAAAATAACTCTGTTTCATTGGCATTTATTTGAATTAGCAAATAAGAGCACTCTGAGAACATATGATTCTGGAAAGATATGGATGACCTGGTTCCGAGAACCAAAATAAGCCTAAATGGCCCCAATTTTTAAAATGTTTAAAATATTTTTTGGTACATTTACCTTATAATTTTCTTGTGATCTACAATTAGCAAAACATGTAATTCGCTTGAAAATAGTGCAGAATATTTAAGTCAGTGCTATTTAAACAAAATGAACAGTAATATGACAATAATATTTACTTGCTGTATTTCTGTTGTCAGCAGTGATGACCCTTGCCCCCAGTTGGTGAGACATCGTGAAATGAAATGGCTCAGCCTTATGAACCACTGGGATGAGGTGCTAGAGAAAAAGAACAATAAGGTGTGTGTATGTTTATGTGAGTGAGAGGAAGAGAGAAAGGTTCATGCATTGACCGAATCCAATACCAATACAAATACCATATCTCCACTGGCTGCAGATCAAGGGACAATGTCAGAAGGGAATTCCGGCTTCTGTCAGGGCCAAGTGCTGGCCGCTGCTCTGTGGAGCTACACACAAGAAAGAAAAAAATGAAAAGCTCTATCAGGTGAGTGAGTGAGCGGGCAGTAGAGTAAGAAAAAGATTATAAGAAACTACTCATCCTCATTAGAATTGATGTGTCCTTTTGTTTGCAAGACTCTAGACTCAGCCCCTGGCCAACAGAGTTGGATTGACGTGATCAAGAGAGACACAGACAGGCAGTTTCCTTTCCATGAGATGTTTCTGAACAAAGACAGCCATGGGTAACGTTATCACCCCTCTGCATTGCTTTTTTTAATCGGACAGAAAATGTGCTAAAGCTGAAGATACTGTGGGTCGACTCAAGCAGTGAGTGAAACAAATGTTATCTATGTACTATTTGGGAACAAGAGACAATAGTGTCTAACTTATGTCAAACTTATCTGTAAATACAGAATGTACCTTTATTCCAAATGTAATTTGTTATGTAAGTATATAATGACTTATTATGGGCATATTTTACAATTATTATGTAACATAAACTAAATGCATATCAATATAATGGTAATAATGCTAGACTGCTAAGAGTTAGCCAACAAACAACCATTCAGGGTGCACTAAAACTAATTCCTTCTGTTGTTTTTGTTTCTGGTTTTGTCTGAGCAGTCAGCAGGGCCTGTTGCAGGTTCTGAAGGCATACACTCAGTTTCGACCAGAGGAAGGCTACTGTCAGGCCCAAGGCCCCGTGGCAGCAGTGCTACTGATGAACATGCCTATAGAGGTACCAATAGGGAGTCAAAAACATGTAAATAAGATTTTTAACTTAAGAAGGGCCCACATAGACTGTATAGGCCCTTCAATAAAGGAGTAGTCTGGCAAACTAAAATGACACATTTGGACATCTAAAAGCTGCTACAAATTTCATGATATACTGCTTTCTATAAAATGGACAAAAGCACAGTAGTAGTAGCTACTGGATCATGTTTATATATATATTATATTTCTTCTTTGCATGGTTGAGTTTTAACTGGGATTTGTGGATGCAATGATGAACTGTTTCAACAGACTGGTTTTGGGAAGTGTTCCTGAGACCATGCATTGCTATCTACTCCAGAATTGTGTCTGTTTTTAATGCAGTGCTTAATGAGGTTATAGCTATCCAATATTGGTTTTCAGCCCTGTTCGTATCGTACAGAGATCTCCAGATTCTCTGAATATTTGAAGGATATTATGTGCTGTAGATAAAGAAATACCCAATTCTTTTTAATACTGAGAGAATCGGTCTCTCTGGGATGCTCTTTTTACTTAGTCAGAGTGAAGCCATTCGTGCTCTCTTAGACACCTGGGCAGGGATGCCTTTGGTGCGTTAGGGATTAAACTCGCAATCTTCTGATGATAGGCGACTCTAAAACAATTGTGTTACTCAGGAGTCATTGAATCACTGATTTACACATGATGCTAATTGATGCAATTTGAACTTCCATTATTTGTTAGCTATGTTTGTCTTGCCAATGCAGATCTAATACCGTTTCACTTCAATTTTAGGAAGCATTCTGGTGTTTGGTGCAGATAAGTGAACTCTACCTCCCTGGCTACTATAGCCCCCTGCTGGTAGGGCAAATTAACTATTTGCAAAAGCAGACATTATATAAGAAATTGTGCCGTTATATGTACCATCACTCCTTCCTTCTCTCTCTGTAGGAAGGCGTTTTGTTTGATGCTGCCATTCTCTCAGGAGTCTTAAAAAGGACGTGTCCGGCTGCACACAAACATCTGCAGAGACAGGGGGTGGAGCCTCTTATGTTTGCCACAGACTGGCTGATGTGCCTATACAGCCGCCACCTGCCCTTCAACACTTTACTCAGAGTCTGGGATCTTTTTTTCTGCTATGGTCAGTTTTAAATGTCCAACAACTCTTCCTAACACTGGGGGGCATTCTATTACAAGATTTTTCAGATAGGCTTAAGCCAAAAGAGAGATATGTCCTGTAGAAATGTCTTTTAAGTCAGTTATATTTGTATGATACTTTTTACAACCGACACGTCACAAAGCACCTTTATAGAAACCAGGTTCAAACCTAGCCTCAAGTAAACTGAGGGTGACGAGGCAAGGAAAAACTCCCCAAGCTGAAGAAAGAAACCTTGGGAGGAACCATGAATCAGATGGGGAAACCATTCTCCTATGGTCAACACCAGATAGCAATAACAAATAAAAAGAAAAGCAAAAAAACTATCTCAGTTTATAGAGGCAGAATCAGCTAATAGCCTGTAGCTTGGAGCAACGTGTTTAGCATGTGCGTAAGAAGTTCCTGGAGATGGATCTGTTGGACGGCCTTGGCTGAGATTTCCTGCTTTGTGAAATATCTTCCTGGTGCTGGATTACTTCTGCACCAATGAATCAGGAAAACATACATGAGCTGATGTGCTTAAGGACGTCCCAAGGAAACGATATTACTCTGACTTGTATGAATGTGTGTATGTTTCAGGCGTGCGCGTGCTGTTTCAGGTTGCAGTAGTGCTGGTGCGACGCTGTTTAGGGGAGGCTAGACAGCGGAAGGAGTGCGAGGGCCAGATGGAGACTTTGGAGCAACTGCGTGCTGTAAGGGGGCGTGTCCAACATGAACCTAGTGATACCTTCATTCAGGAGGTAAGCAGTATGGCCAGAATCAGGGTTGGAATACTCATTCTTTCAGCAAATTATTTACTTCCCAACTGCAGTCTGCATATCACTTACATGGTTTTTTAAAAAATATATCCCAATTTAAAAAAGTGTGCATATAGTGTTGCAGACTAAAATGATTAGAAATATGATGAGTGCATTTAGAACTCTGGGATCTTGAATAAAATTTTTATTTTTTTATCATCTCAACACACCAGCTGACATTTACACTGTGTCAGAGTTTTAAAAAGTATTTTTACATTAACCTCCAGTATTAGTTAAGGTTTTTTGCTTTACTTGTAAAGTTGCCAGGATTTGTTCTGACAGTGATGAAAAAAAATGAGTGTACTGTTAAGCTACACCAATAAAATTGTTTGTTTCGCCTAGTGTAGCCTAATTGTGGGGATGGAAAACCAGAAATGGGTGTGTTAATTATACAGAATCAAGTGTGCAAATTATTTATTATTTATATAAAAATATCTTTTATCAGCTTTATATTACAAAAAATTATGACTGGTAGTCAAAGTATATTATACAGGGATGGCTGTGGTAATGGTGTCCTTTCTTCCCTCCCCTCAGGTGTGTTCAGTACCACTGTCCTTGGGAGAGCTCCAGAGACAAACAGAGAAGGAGTTACAGAAATGGAGGAAAGAGCGTCCGGGCTCAACTTTTGACCCTCGGGATCGTTGCCACGGATTCCACATGGTGTGGGAAAAAGGGAGGGAAAGGGAGAAAGACAATGAAAAGAAGATGAAACAAAGCGGGAACCTGACCGTGCAACTGATGCGCTCGCACTCCTCCCTCTCTCCTGCACTTCTCCGAAAAAAATGGAGGAAGAGAGGGAGTAAAGCGGACACGGATGATTGGGAAGGAGGGGGAAGAAGGTTCTCGCAGGGTGTAAAAGAGGAGAACAGCGACGGAGAGCAGAGGAGGAGGAGTGTGTGTGGCACGGCTGGAGAGTTCAGGCCGATAACGGACAGCATGACATGCAAGATTGGCATGAAATTCCAGAAAGATCACAGCATGCTCACAGACACAGACATTACACAGCATGGACACCCAGACACACAGTCTAGTTCTGAATTGTCAGATCACAGTGAACCTGTGTTTGAAGAAGATGAGAATGATACAGATACCACTGCTGACCCAACACAAAATGAAGATGAGGCAAACCCATCTTCCACCCTAAAAGTGGATTTACCAACAGGAATGGGCCCAGAGGAAATGCCAACACAAACAGCTATTTCTCAGTCACAGCACTGCATGCAAACAAACCAGGACAAAGAAAAAGAAGAAATCCATACAGATAGATGTGAACAGAATAAGGAAATGCCATTAAACCAAGAGGAAAATGAGGGTAAAAGAGAAGAGATGGAAGAGCCACAGACACAAACTTCTCTGCAAGAAAAAGAAACACATGCCACAGGACATAAAAACAAAGAGGAAACACAGGAAAACAGTAGTAAACAGGCAGAGATGGAACTGACTTTCAGTAAGCAGGAAGAGGAATCACTGCCAAACAGCTCTCAACAGGTTGCAGAAACTGAGGAAACCAGTCACATACAGGATGAGGAAATACAGCCGGACAGCTGTAAACAGGAAGAGGAACTACAACAAGAAAGCTTTAAACAGGAAGAAGAAATACAGATCCAAAGCAAAAAACAGGAAGAGAAAATACAAATGGACAGCTGTAAACATGAAGAAGAAATACAACTTGACAGTGTTAAACAGAAAGAGGAAGCACAGCTGTACAGTGGTAAACAAGTAGAGATAACACATCTGTACAGTGGTAAACAGGAAGAGGAAGCACAGCTGGAAAGTGGTAAACAGGAAGAGGAAACACAGCTGGACAGTGGTAAACAGGAAGAGGAAACACAGCTGGACAGTGGTAAACAAGAAGAGGAAACACAGCTGGACAGTGGTAAACAGGAAAAGGAAACACAGCTGAACAGTGGTAAACAAGAAGAGGAAACACAGCTGGACAGTGGTAAACAGGAAAAGGAAACACAGCTGGACAGTGGTAAACAGGAAGAGGAAACACAGCTGGACAGTGGTAAACAAGAAGAGGAAACACAGCTGGACAGTGGTAAACAGGAAAAGGAAACACAGCTGGACAGTGGCAAACAGGAAGAGCAAGCACAGCTGGACAGTGGCAAACAGGAAGAGCAAGCACAGCTGCACAGTGGCAAACAGGAAAAGGAAACACAGCTGGACAGTGGTGCACAGGATGAGGAAACACAGCTGGACAGTGGTGCACAGGATGAGGAAACACAGCTGGACAGTGGTGCACAGGACAAGGAAACACAGCCAGATAGCTGTAAACAGGAACAGGAAATTCAGTTGGAAGAGGGAATGGAGGCAGACAACAGTAAAGAGGAAGTGGAACTGCAGATCAGTAATAAACAGGATAAAGACTATCAGACAATCAGCAACGCTGAACAGGATATACCTGACGAGAAGCAGCAAAAGCAGGAAGTGACTGACAAAAATAAATGGCAGCAAACATCTGAAGAGCAAAATGATTTACATCTACAATGTCAGGAGGCAGAAAACATTCAAATAGAAAAGATACCATTGAACATGGAACTCATAAAAGGTGAAAATGTGTGTGAAAGCAAAAAGGAGGCAGAAGGAATTCAGCAAGAGCTTGTTGTTGAAAGAGAGCTTGAGGAGGAGACAGAGAAAGAAGCACACACAACTGACAAACCAGAGGAGTCTGAGGGAGCAAGAGAAGTAGCAATCATTATTCAGGAAAGGACAGAAATTGAACATTTGATAACATTAAAGTGTTCTCAGGTGGTGGAATGTTCTCCTCAGACAGAAAAAATCCCAAACTTGGAGTATGTTAACACAGCAGATGGAGACAGGTCACATGCAGATGCAACATCGTCTTCACATAATCAACAACAAACAGAACTGGGACCTTCAGAAACACAATCTCTTCCGGAGGTGGAATCTTCCCCAAAGATAGAAAACCTCTCAAACCTGGAGGATTCGACTGCACCAGACATCCAACTTGGTAACCCCAATCATGCTGAATTTGGCATAACAGGTGGACCTGACCAGGCAGAACCTGAGCAGCCAAATGAAACTGTGGTGGCAGGAGTCATGTCAGTACACAATGACACCATTCCGACACATCCGCAGTCAGCAACTCCTGCAAACCCTCCAAAACCTGCTCCCCCGTGTTCTTCCTCAAACCCTCACACTCACCTCCGTCTCCGCAAGTCCTCCAGCTCTTACTCCTCCTATCCCTCAATCCTTTCTGGGGACACCTTCAAGGACCCAAACCAGAGTGACAAGCAAGAACATACAGTCAATCCCGCACACACACAAGCTACAAAGACAGACATGACACAGACTGCACCAATCCTTGTACAACAAACACAGACATCTGAACCACACAAAGCAAAAGATGCACACACAGACAAACCCAAGCGCAGGGGTTTGTTCCACCGCTTTAAAAGCGAGACATCTCCAAAAACCACAGTCCCAAAAATCCTCATCCAGGACTTCAGTGAGGGAGAGGAGAAGCTAAGTGCTAAAGAGAGGAGGCGGAGGAGGAGGGAGCAGGAGAGGAAGGAGAAGGAAGAGGAGAAGGAAAGGAAGAAAAGGGAAAAGGAACTGGAAAAGCAGAAAGAGAAAGAGAGGAAAAAGCCTCAGACAAGAGGGAAGAGCTTCCAGGAGGTCAGCCAGAAGTGTAGCGATAATGACAGGAGTCCTGGAATCAGTGGCTCTCAGACGTTAGGGCCAAAAAGGAACTCTGCACCACACTCAGAAAATTACTTCTGACGACTTCTGCTCATCTTCACTCTCAAACAGACTTCACAATCAAGAATTGATGATTGTTTGCATATTTTACAATGGTTATCACAATGATTTAAATGTCAGAAAAGGGCTTTAAGGTGAACAAAAGGAAAGCACATGTCTCTGATAATCTGTGCTTTTAGTCCTTTAGATGTCCTTACCTTGTCTGGCTTCAGAACTGTCTAAAGCAACGAAGGCAGCACTACTTGTACCGTGGTTTTGCTTGCTAAGCAGTGCTCAAGCCTTCAATGTACAAAATGTGCCTCTCATAATGTGAACATTGTGTTTAACTGACATTACATGCTTAAATCAAATTTGTTACATTTTAAACCAGCCTAACAACATCAGGCCAAAGTAACAGTAGCCTATAGGCAACTTTAAAATAATTGTAACATGAAGCAATTTATAGACTGTTAAATTGAGTCCAAACCAAATCTAAGTACACATAGCAAGTTTCTTTGCATGTTTGCATATTTTTCTGTGATTTAAACAGGCTTCGCTGCAGCATCACTGCATTACTTGCAGACATGCAGAGAAAAATCTCAACAGAAAGGCTCTTCATTCTGTAAGTCACTAGGAGCCTCTCAGGCATATATTTATGGCACTTTTAGGAGAAATAAACAATAAACTAGAACAAATCACCAAGCCCCCAGCACTGTTGCCAACGGACAGTGTCTAGGGGGTAAGATGAGACAGTAATATATTACAATCTCACAAGCCTGCTCTCAAAAACAGCATTATATTGACAGAGATGAGTCTTTACAAGAGTTTAGTACAATGATTTGGGTGTGATGTGTTGGTTTCATCACTGATTGAGCATATAAAAAACAACATCAGCAGTTGTAAAGAACAATCAAAAAGAAGGATTATATTTCCATGAAGACATACGCTCTATTTGTAGAGTCTTTGGAGGATATTTTCTCTTTACAAATGTTCATTTGCCATTATGAAGCTGCTTCTTCTATATTGTCCATCCCTCCTTTGACCCTCTGACTGTCACATATCCTTTCCACCTGCATTGTTACTGGTCATCATGGTCATTCCGTCTGCCTCTCATCCTCGCTGTCGCTCGCGAGCACTTCCTGGCTCTGTGCCGTCTGACTGGTCGGTTGAGGAGAAGCCGGCAACACGGAACCAAAGAACAGTGAACAGAACTGAAAATTAAAAATGAATGCTTTGTGAATAAAAGCATTGTTTTTGGGTCATATACACTTTTGCTTTAATACTTCAATTTTTTTTGTACTTTTTTACCTTTTTATTGGGTGGTCTGTCGAGTGGCCCCTCATCCTCATCCTCATCCTCTTCTTCACCTTCACTGGGCAATCGTGTCCTATGATTAGTGGAACCAGGAGGTGAAACAGGCTCATGGGACGGTCCAGCAAGATCACTGGTTTCCATGGCAATGAGGTACGAGTCCATGTCATCACTCATGAAGTCATCCGGTGCAGGATGGGCCTGAGGTCTGAGAAAGAGATGCAGATGCTTAAACTAAACACCTCTGTTTACACTGACAATTTGGGGCAAATAAATGTTCAGTGCATTAAATGGAGAATTTTTCTGTAGATAATCATGATACAGCACACTCAAAAATTCAGATTCATTCCAAATAAAATAAACAATACACCAGGCTCTTGATGTTATGTATATCAGTTAGGGTTGCTAAAACACTGTTTAAAAAAATCAATAATAAATGTATGCACTGAACTGTTTATATTATGCAAAGCAATATTTTTCTCTCTTTTTGGAAACAAAACACTTTGTATTCACAGTTTTTGTGATGGCACAACAATGTGATTTACATTTGTTAAACCTATACCAGTTTGCCTCTGGTAATTTTTGTTTAAATAGTGATGCAGCCTGCCCTGCTTTAGGAATAAGGCAAAATTCAGGGCAGCCAATCAGAACGGAGGTACATATATTATTTTAAAGGCAGTGTAAAAAACAGAATGTTTCATACTAACAGATAGAAAGAGAAGGAAATGGTCATGCATCAATGAATTGTGACGTTTTTGGTGCATAAACCCACACAAATGAGTGGAACTAAGGTGTAAAAAAATGTACTAAGCTAAAAAAACGTATATTTATCATACTCCCATTATGCTAAACCAAGCCAATTTGACATTGTTATTTAGTTATTTAGTACCATGAATAGCACTAGTTACCTCTCAGTCTTGTTGTTGTTATGATTGCGTTGATGAGATTCCTCAGATAGAGTGGCAAGTACAAAATTTGCCTCCAGAACACTGTCCGATACACTCAGGACAACAGGGCTTGGGAAAAGGAAACACACAAGGTCAAACTCGTTTCATCTTAACATACCTTAATTTGTACTACATTCACTTTCTTAAAAAAGGGGGCTGGTTTGTGCCCTGTTGTAACTTTACTATAATAAAAAGAAAACTAAAATAAAAAGCATGGAGTCAGGACAAGCAATATGGAGTAAATGCAGAATATGGTAGTTATCCCCTCCCTAACTAAAAGAACTGAAGATGTACCAGTGATCGCATTGATAACGTTTGTACCCTGACAGCGTATTGAACATACATTTTTTTAAATGTGTAAAAGATATGCTTCATTTTCAGAACTTCTTTACTGACACACACCTGCCAGGCTCATCAAAGTGCATTGAGACAGGAAGACCAGATGACTCGGCAAATACCAGTAACCCCTGACAGTCAAAGAAGCAGAATTCACACATGTAAATGTGTTGCACTGTGTTTGTGTTAATAAGTGTGTGTAAATGTGTGTGTAGTTACCCTGAGCTCTTTGAGGCAGAAGGTGATGCTGGTCTCCGATCTGACAGCAAAATGATCAAATTCTTCTGAACTTAAACACAGCTCGGTCATCATTGCTCGTGATAGGTCTGATGAAAAACAGTGAGAGATATAGAGTGAGAATGAGAGAGAGAGAGTGAGAATGAGAGAGAGAGAGAGAATGAGAGAGAGAGAGAGAGAGAGAGAGAGAGAGAGAGAGAGAGAGAGAGAGAGAGAGAGAGTCAATTAACACAAATGTTGGTAGCTCAGTAGTGATATAAAATGTAAATAATAAACAATAATAAACAATAATAAACAGGCTTCACCTGTATCATCTTCCACATGATTCCTAAGCCATACCCGTTCACCGCTCACCAAAACGCTCACTTCTTCCAAAGATGGAGGGAAGTGCAAAACTGTATCCACCCACAACCTGAACACAAGAGAAAAGAGAGATAAGTGGACAGGGAGAATGACTTAAGTCCTGCTCACTTCATGCATCTTAAATATCAGTATTTAAATAAGACTAAGTCTAAAAACGCAAGTGTAAACACACCCCAATATGCATTTAAAACAAATTTTATTCTGATTGATCAGATGACATTAGGGGGCAGTCTGAAATGCATTTTATCTGGATGTTACACCAATGCATCCATCTGTACAAGCTACAATTGACACCTAAAACCCCTCTCAATGAGAATCTAGCCTTTCTTTTGAATAGAACAGAAAACCAAGGAGAAACACTGGCAAATACCTGATGCATTCTAGCTGATTTACATGTTACTCACTACTACTTATCAGATTTCTAGATGTTCAGCTAAAGAAACACCTAAATAAGTTTACATCCACACACCTGTTATATTAAAAACAACTAGGTGTAGGTAAGATCACCGAGGCTGATGCACAGTGGTATGAAAGTAGGGGGGAGATGTAAAATAAAGGAATAAAAAGACTGAAGGAGTGCAGACCTGGGCTGGGCTCGTAAGACATTGGGACAGCTCTCTTTGTCAAACACTGCTTGTAAGCTCTCACAGTCTTGAAAGGACAGGTTGTGTGTCTTTAAAAGCCCTGAAACAAAAACATAATCATGTGATCATTTCTGTGCTGGGACAAAGAACAAAGAACTAGAGAGGAAGAGCATTCAATGATATGTACAATACAATATGCATGTCTAACAATCTGAAACTTCTCCAGCAGGGGGCACTATTAGCAAGGAAGAAATAGAGAAGAACCCCTGCAGGACTCAAAGTTAAGATAACACTTTATTAATCTCCTGAGGGAAATTAAGGAGAAAAAAACATGCTCTGAAAAATAACTTGCAATACATGGTGCAGAAGTACGGGGTGATGAATGATAAAAAGTGGTTCAACAGAAAAGCATAAAAACACAAGACACAAACATTTAAGGTGTTGCTGCAACAGGCTGTCGCACACACAACACCCAAGCGAAGAGTGGTGCACCACTGGTTTGCAGCGCTAACCAATAAGTTCCAAAAACAGAGGAAAAATATTTTATTAGAATATTCTGTTGTTCAGTAATACAGTATTTAATGTGAGTTCCATTAAAAAGTGTCATACAATTAAACATGTTGATGTCAAAAAAGTGTGCAAGCTATAGACTGTAAAGGCAGATTTAGGTATAGTTTTTCTTTTCTTTACCTTTTGACCAAATACCAGAAGTGCCACATGTGGCCACTTTAACCCAAAACTTTTTATTAGCTGAAATTTCAGTGCATACCGAATAAATATTATAATCTGTACATTTTCAATGGAAGAAAATAAAGTCATAGTTAACAGTGATTTTTACCATGTTTGCAGTGTAGAGTGATAGTCAGGCGGCTCTTCTCGCTATTCAATTCAATACGGCACTTCTCCACAGAGCGCTCCAGAGAGGCCAGAGACTTAAACACTGCCTGGGCACTCTGACAGACAGAAAGAAAGAAAGGAACTGACAATGTGCGCAGAGACTTGATTCATAGGAAATTCACTTAAGTGTTCTGATCCTTTCAGATAGACAGATAGTTAGATTTATTGATTGATTGATAGATATACTTTATTCATCAAGAGGGAAATTTGGCCAATAATGTCAATGCAATATGGGAGAGCCATGGGGGACCCTGACTCCAACACAACTGATGATGAAACTACAGGCTGCGGGGAGTGCAGGTCAAGAAGACAAAGTAGAACTACTTTCCACCACAATGGCTAACTCAGTACCTGTGGTGTCGGTACAGGGGGGATGCTATGTTGTGTTGGTCCTATTTCACACTACAGGGCCTATTTTGTTAGCACTGCTCATGACAGAGAGGATTAATCTTTAAATCAGTGCAAAACTAACGTATGCTATTAAAGACAACCATTCACTAGCATGCATGATCATTTATAAATACCATGCTATACCAAAAAAGGGTGCAACCAAATAATTTGCAGGGGTGACAAACCAAGAAAGTGGTAAACACCAGTCCAACCAGAAGAGTAGTTCAGCATGGAGCCCTATATGGTGCTTATCTCAGTTCAAATTCTTTTATGGAACTTTTTATATAAAAGTCATTATACAGAACAGTTATCACATAGCAGCTTCACAGACATCTGGATAGATGCTACAAGCAGCTGAAGAAGAAAAAATAACCATAACTCTAGACAGTGCTAAAGAGTGAGAAGACTGAAAGGTTAGAGGTACCTTGATGGGAATTTTGCAGCGGAACGCTTGATCGGGAGGAGTCTGGTAACGCTGGAAGAAGAGCGGAGACAGCAGAAAGCAGGCAAAGGCTGATCTGGATGAGTTCACGGCTCGCAGAGTTAGCTGTAAAACATGTGAGCATGCACGAACATGAGTTGCCTAGGCAAAGAATAACCATATAATAATGAATGTTATTTACATATAGAGGTGGCTCTCTGGACAATGATTAGCTGGATGAATAATTTTCATTGAAGACTCTACATACAGCCCAGGACTACAGTTAAACTCTGTCCAGGTAACTGGCCCATAGTGTCTTTATTTGAGCTTCTGTAACACTCCCTGACCACACACACATAAACATCCAGACACAGACACTAACCCCATCTTCAACAGGTTCCAAGTAGAGCTCCTCTCCAATTCTTGAAAGGGAGTGTATCGCTTTTGCCAGCACTGCAAAAAAAGCACATTACATGCAATTGCATGCAATGAAATGTGAGAACCACACTGATGACACCCAAAATTATATAATCCTATTAGATAAAGGACTAAAATACTATTCTATACCAGATCTAGCTGTAGATGGGGACAACAAAAGAAGGGACTGTGAAAGACTATATTTGAAAAGTTTAATTGCAAATTGGTGTATATCCACAAGTTCTGGGACAAAATAACAGGTGCACAATAATGGAACTGATCATATGATGCACTGATATGTCAATGCATTATAATTACCATACAAAGCTATATTCAGTACAGCTTATATATATTCACATCCGTTTATTTGAGTATATACACTTGATCGGAGTCATCAAGGTCCACATGCTTCTGGTGCATTTACCAAAAACAGGGTCTCGCGTGTTCCAGTCTCTGTAATATGGGGGTGCGCTGACCTGAACCCATCGTATAGCTGACATCTAAGTTCAGTAACGTACCTTTTACGTTTCCCCCCGTTGCAACGCAATCCATGCTACTGCAGTCGTATTGGGGCTGAGGAGTGAACAGCGAACGGCCGAAATGTGAGACTTAGCTTCATAAACGCAGTTAAAGTAAATAAACAGCTTCAAAACTTATGGCTCTGTTAAATCCGCTCAGACTCAATTGACGATTCACACGCCATTATTATCACGAACAGACAATACACGTAAGTAAATACAGCACGGTAACACACTGTTTATGTACATCATCACCGACAATATTGAAGAGAATAACAACTTTCCGCTCATCGCTCTGTCTACAGCAGTTTACTGTTTCCACGAGTGGCGCGCTAACCTGGCTGCGACCAATGACAGAGACTCGCGTCATGTTAATGCGACGGAACACGTCGGAGCGGGTTATTATTATTATTAATTATTTATTATTTCTCGATTTGGCATGGCATACATGGAATATAACACTTATATCCAAATAAATAAGTATATTGAGAAAATGAAATGTAAAAGGTAAAACATTTTAAACAGACTGCACTGGTGTAGCAATAAAACAAGTAAAGAAGCACGACTGGATTTTCATGTTTAGTATTTTAAAACCTGAAATATGAGGATTAATAAATGTTTTCTCCTTTACATGCTTGTCTATTTGTTTGCTTGTTTGTTTGTATGCTTGTTTTTTTGTGTCAGCTGGAGAAATCATCAATTGATCAGAATATTTAAGATTATTTAGTTAATCTAGTTTTCTTCCTTAACCCCTATACACATGCTTTACACCAGGGGACTCCAACACCAGTCCAGGACTGGACACTGGTGCTCCAGGACTGGAACTGGGCACCCCTTTTTTAGATAGATACTTTATTGATCCTGAGGGAAATTTTTTGTACCAGTAGCCAGCATATACATATAAAAAGTAAAAAATGTAGCAAAGTAAGGACACATAATACAAAACAATGCAAAAAATAGCTGTACTATACAGAATACAGAAAAAATATAAAAAGTGAAATATAAAAATACTCAAAATACAAACAAGTGTACTGTACAAAATATATAGAAAACTATATAACTATAAGCTATAAAGCTATAAGACCTTAATAATTACATTATATAAATATTCTTGAAATTCACAAACGATTGTAAAGTGAAGGTGCAGTATGT
>JBBPDA010161134.1:4109-18420 GCA_037974385.1 Arnoldichthys spilopterus | reverse complement strand
AGACTATATATATATATATATATATATATATATATATATATATATACAATATTATGTTAATTTTGTTAAAACAAACACAGTAATTATGTATTTAAAAAAAATTCTGTACTTATTTTTACATAGTAAGTCAATGAAATTCGACCAGGGGCAGCCAAACGATTTGACACAACTTAAATTAATGCCTTATTAATTAATTGCCTAAATTAATTCACCTCTTGATTAGTTTTTCTTGAACAAAAATTTTTAATCAGATTTACACGAGCACTATTTAAACAACACATCTCAAAATATGCACCGCATGCTAAACCAATAGGTGGAGATATAGCTCTAACTGCACAGTTATGTTGTCCAGCTATTACTGGTTCTTCCAAGTTGTCTCATCTAAACAACACTAGTGCATAGTGTTGCATCAAACAGCATCAATCAAAGGAGATACCGGCGCACACTGTAATGTCAGGGACATTATGGCGTACACTCTGGCTTTATAAGCCAAAAACTAAAATCCCTGTCTACACATCAATGCTGAAAACAGATGCTGAATAAACCTTCACCTTGGAATTAGTTCTGCAAAAGGTTCAATTTAAACGTTTGCGCGTGGACGAGAAGCCGAAATGGTTACATTTACAAAAACATACCTATGTACATAAACAGGTGCCAAGTTCAGCTGACCGCGGTTTCTTGCGAACAAGGTTACACCGCCTGAAATACCTGAGCATGTGCACATACAAAACATGAAAGCTTTGGCCTGAGGAAGAATTTACCGCCATCAATATATGAATCAAAACAAACATAAACAATAAACAAAGGCAGACAACGGAGCCCAATTTCGCATTTCTCTTCAACTGAAATTTCCAATTACTGGAATCAAAACAAGTTCAGGGACTTTTATTGTGCTTCTCTTTCAAAGCAGTGAGCTTTTATCCTCCCAAAAAAGCGGAAGATTGATTTGTGTGTGTTTGTACGTCTGTGTTGCCAGTTTATTACCTGCATTATTAGTTGGCCATTTTATCAGAAACACCTTTCATATATATGCACTTTGCAGGTTTGTACTTGAAGACTCAAACCCTTGTGTTGTACAGTTGATCACCCCCCCCCCCGTACCTCATTAACCAGTCGCAAATGACCATTATAGGGTTACTTCAGTGCCTCATACCACTGCCAGCATTGTGTCACAACCTGTTATATATATATATATATATAGTAATTATTGTTATTATTTAATTATATGCATTAAATAATTTATGGCGCCACATTACAATGAGACTACCCTCATAAAAGGTTTAAAAATAGTTTATAATTAGTTTATTATTGGTTGTTACTTAGCATTAATACGCAGCTGCAACGCATAAATAAAAAGCTGCTGTGCTGTTTCTTCACAATTTGCAAACTTCTTAGCTATAAAACCACTTGGCCATTTACATGATGGCGTGTCCAAAGTATAAGCTCTGTCCCATTTCCACCCCACTCATCACTTTTGCTTATTAATGCATTTTAAGCTTTATATAACCTAATAATACATATTTTTTATCTAATTATTACCAATTAATAGTTAGTAAATTCTTTGAAGTGCTCGCTAAATTATTTTGAATTTTTATTTAAATGTTTACATTTATTTAAATATTTGTGTAAACTGTACTGTGCATTCAGGAACCTTTCTGGGACTAAATCACATCTACTTCTTTTGAACCCCTTTATACCACCCTCACATGCACCCACTGGATGCCGATGCGCCACTGATGCTGTGCCACCATGAAAATGTTTGCCTCCAACTACAGCCCTACGTACTGTGCTGCATGTGCTCCACATGCTTTAATACAGGGTACACTTAATGGAGGCGGACCCTCTTAGAGAACACTGAGTGGCCTTTGCTTCAGGCTACGCCAAAGACTTTTTATTACCTCTCATTCTCTTCTTGCATCTTTCTTGAGTCGCCGACCTGAAGTGCTTGGGCCAGAAGTCTGTGCCTTCTGAATAGGTCTACGGTCAGCAGGTGCTTGTGAGGAAATGAACTGTTCAAACATGGCTGCTTTTGTTCTCTTGAGGCTCTTGCTGCTTTTCCTTCTAAACAATGTGGGTCATTTTTGTGTGCAATGGGCCTTTGTTAGATTTTCCCATCCAGATTTGAACCACAGATGAGTCCGATCTCACCAGGCATTTTACAAATAGGAGGAATGTGTGTTGATTCATGCAGGAATGGACTGAAGTGACATGAAAAAGACTTAATTGTCATTTTGAACCCACTTAATCACACACACAAAGTGCTACACAACGAAATATGACCTCTGCAACTGTCAACGGGGTGCCTGGAGAGCAATGTAGTGGGATGGTTACTCAAGGGGTTCAGTTGTACCCAGCAAGGAGTTGATTGTGAGGCCTTCTGTTCACAAGAGCAGGTCCTAACCACTAGGCCACCACTGCCCAGCATTAGCCACACCCTGGCACTACCTGAGCTCAGGATGGGAACGAAGAGGTGATCCCTGCTCCTCCACGATCTGGAAAGCACTTTAAAAACGAGCCTTCCTACACTAGCGGGGAGCGGGACGCCGAACCGTCATACGGAGCGAAGAATGCGCCTCGTGGCGTGGCATTTAATATTGTTTTGACGTATTGGTCACAGGGATGTGATGGAAAAGTAGCAGTGGAGAAGTGTGTTCAATTATATGTGAGGAGTGTAAGAAGAGAGAGAACCTAATGTAAGTCCTAACCACTAGTGAGTGAGCATGTGTGATTGTGAACACACCACACAGTGCACCACAACGAAATGTGACCTCTGCATTTAACCCATTCATGTAGGAGCAGTGGGCAGCTGACGTGGGCAGCACCCAGGAAGCAGTGCTTGGTACCATTGCTCATGGTATCTCTGTGGTACTTGTACTGGTCTGGGATTGGAACTGGCAACCTTCAGGTCATAGAGGCAACTCCCTGAACGTTACACCACCAATAGGCCACAATTCCCTGACCGCGACGTAAAATTAGTCCTGAACATTTGCCGGACCTCCCCCCATCATTACACAGACACCAGCGATTCCTATATTATCTGCAGTTCCCCTGTGTCTTCGTACAGGTAAGAGTTAGCAACAGTTAGCTGCTAACTTGTGAACTGTCTTGGTTTGTGTATGTAGCAAAATCTGAAAAGATGCAGGAAACATGTCGGCACAAAAAAGTGTAGCCACTATGAATAAGGAGGCAAACAACACAAAGCGGAAGGGGGTAATAAGCGGCTGTGGCCCGGCCCGTCCTCCCGGACTCCGCGCTCTGATTACACCAATCCCAGCACAAACACAAGTACTCTCAGAGCTTTTAAAGCCCAATCCAGCCGCCACTCCGCCTGCCCCTGGCCCCTCTACACCAGCCCGCATCAGTAGCAGCTTATCCACATCAGAGTCACACCTGCTCTCTTAGTGTCTGCTTACAGCCGCCGTAATGACAAATCAGACCTGAGTGCACAATCCAGCCTGCCTCCCCTTCACGGCAGGACTCATTTCTGCGTAACGTGTGTGTGTATACGTGTGTGTGTGTATCCTTGATGAGGGCCATTAGCCGTATTGCCAGTGGGGGTTTTGGCAGCGCGGAACCGAGAGCTATTTATTAACTCACAGAGGGGCTTTCTGGTCACATTAATGTCCCGACGCACACCAGAACAAAGTCAGGCGCAGAAATTCAGGCGTTTTTTTCTTCCTTTCTTTCTTTTCTTTTCTTTTTTTCTTTTATTTCTTTCTTTCTTTCTTTCATTCTTTCTTTACTTTATCTACATGGATTTATTTATTTATTTATTTACTTTTTCTTGATTTCTTTCTTATTTATACATCCATTGATATTTACATGTTTACTAATTATTTACTTACTTATTTATACGTAATCTTTCTAATTTTTTATTTGTGCTTTTTTGTTGATTTTTTTTTTTTTTTTTTTTTTTAGTTTCTTTTTTATGAATTTTGTCATTGATGAGAGTGAGCTGCGCTGAACACTGCTCTGTGATCTGATTTCCCTTTCCCCTGTAAGAGAGCCCTGGGGTCATGGCACGAGGGTGAGAACGAGAAGAAAGCCCTGGAGCATATTGCAAAAAAAGTAAAAGGTGCTGATTTAAGATCAGTTTTTCTCACTGTCTACGCTCATTAAAAAAAAAAGAAAGAAAAGAAAAGGAAAAGAAGTAGAATCCAGAAAGAGCGTTGCTGAAATTCTTTGTGCACACGGCCCCGGGTGGGCAAATCATAAAGCCTCCCAAGATTGATCTCTCTTGCCTGAATCTCCGGGGCATTAGTGCAGCCTGCCATTAAGAACGAGCTCGAGATCCTCGGCATAAGCCCTTATACCGAACTAATCAGAAACGCTCCCGATCAAAGTGAACGGATCCACCGCTACGCTCCGGCATGAACGTGTGTAGCATTTTTTCCCCCCCTGTTCCTCCAAACGCTGATTGTACCCCGCTCTCCTCGGAGCATAATATCATTAAGGCTTAACTGTGGAGGCATTCAGTAGTGCAAGGCAACGAAATGTTTGAATCATTCAGCGCTGGCAACCTGCTCAGGTGACGAGATGAAAAAGCAGCCGGTGACTTGATTTCCCGGATTCTGCCCAAACGCACAGAGCGAGAGAAAGGGAAAGAGAGCAAGAGCGAGATAGGAAGGGAGACAGGCTGCTCCTAAACATGAGGGGGGAAACTAAAAGGCGAGAAGAGAAAGAAAAAAAAAGAGATTTTCCGCTTTTTTGTGCCATCAAAGGTGTTTATGCTCCTTTGGATGTTGAATGCTTAGATTTGCTTCAGAGGGTGAAAAATATATGAACAGAGACTAGCGAACAGACCCAGCATGCAGCCTCCATATAAATGAAGCCGATTGCCTCTGTAGTTCTGCTAAAGAGCCGGGAAGCGGCTTGTTTTATTCATGTTTTAAAAAGAGACGGAGTGAAGGTACGCACTTCGGAGGGGAGCGTGTTTCCAGGCGAGAACGACGAAGGTACCCACCTCGGAGCCAGCGTGGCTCGGCTGTGTAACTAATGTGCGGTGGGGGCTAGCGGGTCCACGTCGCCACCCGCACTCCTGCCACTGGCAGGGGAGTAATGGGAAAACACAAAGCCGTGTGTGGTAGAGTCAGGGCGGCGTGTGGCGGCCTGCTCCGGGCTGTGGGGTAATTAACCAGAGCGGTGGCGTTTCGGGGATTATTCCAGGAGGGGCGTCAAATTAACGGCGCGCTAATGAGTTGAGGCTTCTTAATTTGTTCTTTCCCCGTAATTCCAGTCTGGATAAGCGGGGCTTTATTCTTCGCCTCGCTGTCCCGGCAGCCGGCTGCTTGGTCGGGGGTTCAGTGTGCAAATCTGGCCCTGGAATTATGGAGCTTAAACGAGCACAAGCTCCATGCAATGTTTTGTATTTAAGGGATAAAGAAGTGCACCGTTTTTGTGTCATTATTATTCTCTGTTCTATCCCCAGATGTTTCCCAGATGTTAGGTAATGGTAACCCAACCCTCAGTGGTTTCAGGACCCACACCTGATCCAGCTTATAAGGTCTATATGAAGCCCTGAATCTAGTGTGGGGACAAGATGGGCAGGACAGTGTGTTCCCAGAAGCTAGGAACCACAAATCTAGAACAATGTTTTTGCAGTCCAATGAGCTGAGACCCCAAGATAATCATGGGGAAGTGATTCCAGGACCCACTGTGTTGCATAGGTATTGCCTGACCCAACACACCTGATCCAGATAATAAGGTAGCTATGAAGACCTTTATGGCCTGATTCTAGTACATTGGGAGGGCATTGAAGATGGGCCGTGCCTAGAAGTTAGGACCCACAAATCTAGAGCAATTTTTTCCAATCCAATGCTTGAGACCCCAAGGTAATCCACATTTTGACTATATCCTAGCTGCTAGCACAGCTATCAGAAAGCTGGCACAAGCTAAAAATGTGGGATGCGTGGGGGTTTTAAAGGCCTGGGTTGGGAAAGACTGATCTAAAGCTCTCTATTGCATGAAATCTATCAAACTAAGATGCATTCATGTGGATGGTAGGGTGCAAATTTCTGAACTGACTGTGCCACTCAGGAGTTGGTGTAACTAGCCTGGGAGTGACTGAGAGTGGTTAAAAATGCACAGAATTTCGATCGAGCTGTCCCAGGTTGAGATCTTATTCTCCTTGACCTGTCTTGCTTGGTAGGCTCTACAGAAACTGGGAGTGGCACATGGTGTTTCCTAGGCGCTCACAGGAAGGAGTGTTTTTCCAATCCGTCAAGAAGAGGCTGGAGTACTGATGGAAGCGCGTGTTCTCCCGGGCAATCTAGTGATGACCTGGTCTAGACCGAACTCCGACAGGCCTATAGAGAGGAGACATATGTGGTCTGAGAGAGGGCTCAGGAGAGATACGAGACAAGGCAAACATAAAGAAAAAGCAGACGTATGCTCTCTCTAGCACTCTTGTTCTCTTTGCTAAGCTCTCTGTCTTTCGATTTAGCTCTCCACTCTCTCTCTTCCTCTGTCTCTCTCTCTCTCTCTCTCTCTCTGCCTGGCGGATGCTCAAGGCTGCAGCATCCGAGAGGACTTGAGGCTTTCAATTAGGGTCAGAGGGCCCGGAGCAGGGCATCCAGCAGCAGAGTACTGGGCCGCTGCACAGCACCTGATGCCTAATAACGCAAACAGGCAGCGCTGCTTTTAATTCTGTGGCCTGGGGCCAGGCTCATCGTCCAGCACAGGATGGCACACGCAATGGAAAACCACACTGCTCACGCCCCCAGGCTCCATCCACAATTAGAGCCATTCTCTCCTGCTCCCAGAATGCAACACGTTAATAATGCACTGATAAATCAGCTAAGCTAAGAGAGTCTGTAGTTGAATATGTTGGTACATCAAAAGTTATACAGTTACATCCCCACCCCAGTCCCAGACCTGTAGCACACACTAAAAAATAAAAATAAAATAAAAAATTAGGATTTGGGATGGAAAGACACTACACTTTCTGTACACTCACCAAGGCCACCTTATTAGAATAAACCGGGGTGGCCAAAATTGGTCCTGGAGGACCGATGTCTAGCACCATTTGATAGTTCCCCTCCTCAAACACACTCACTAAAGCTGCCAATTAAAATATCAGTTAGATCAGATGTGTTTGAGTAGGAAAATCAACAAATTGTGGTGGACACTGGCCCTCCAGGACCAGTGTTGGGCGCCACTGGGACTTACCATTCGTATTTGTCATGTAATAAGGGTAATATTCGTATGCTGACACATTTGCTGTTGCAATTTCTATTGTTGCTTACCTTAACATAACAATGTCTATTTATTTATTTGCATCTCCCAAATTCATATCCCATTCCACCCATTAGCTGGGTCTCCGTCATGCAATGCTACCAACCTGGGAGGGTGTGGGCTAGCGTGTGCTTAATTCAAGCTGCTGTTCGATGTTGTCATTGAACAGCTCAACACGCTCAGAGGAGAACACTAACTGGGCATTCTAACAGATGCCCGCTTTGGCCAGCATTGCACACGGAGGAAGGGCCACCCTGTACACTCACAGAGATTAAGGCCAGTTACGCTCCTGGATACTCAGCCACAGATGGTTGTTTAGCCAAGCACCGTAAACCCAGAAAGCCATGATAATCTCATTAGGCTGAAAGGGATTTTTGTCTACGTTCTTTTTGATTGTTCAACCTGGCAACCGTGCATGAAAGAATGGATACATTCTTATACAGTGGGCTAAGATAAGATAGCTGATGTTCACAAAGTGGTCCATGAGTGGTAGAAATTTCCTAGAAAGTGGTCGGCAAGAACAGTAAACTAGTTCTCAGTAATTTATTCTTTACTGAAGTTTCACAATTAGAGCTTTGTTTTTTGGGGGTTTTTTTTATACATGAACTATTATAATAAGTGTAAACCCCTAGGCCATTTTCCACATGCCTTTCTCTGATCTCTGTTGTTGCAGCTCTGCATGGCCGACGGCTTTAATGGGAGCACTCTATGAATAGCAGAACTGGTAATGATGTGGAGACACTGCAGACACTGTGGGGTTAATCAGTCAAGAGCATGGCGCTGTAATAAAAGACCGCAATGAGACACCCAAGCCTGCGTAGTCCCCAGAGCCAGTCAGCCACGGACCTGTGTTTGACAAGCAAATACACTCTTCTCATTTTCCTCTAACACTCAGCAAACGCAGGGGCTTGGGAGGGGTGGGAGCAGGCAAGCCGAGCACAACAGGGCAAAAGAGTGAGAGAGAGAGAGAGAGAGAGAGAGAAGGTAGGTTAGAGTACATGCATATCATTGCTTCGAGATAAGCAAGGATGATGGAAAAATGCGAGAGATGTAGAGAGAGAGACAGGGAGAGAGAGTGTGCGTTTCATGTGCAGTGTCTGGGGTCAGCTGTGCTTATTGAGATCTTCGCCGTTCTACTGGTCAGTCCGCCCACATCCAGGACTTACATCAGCTCCATAAAGCAGGAGCCAGAGGCTGTGTTTGTGCATTTTTACATTTTCATGACAAAAACAGTCTGACTTTCTACACAAAACAGTGAAAAAAAATATGAATAACCTACTCTACCTTGTCAAGACCAGCAGCGTCGTTTGACCTCGTGGAGTGCTTTTCACAAAAGCTACACACAAAAGGGCAGAAACTTTTCTCTTCTGTTGCTCACATTAAGGTTAAGACAAGACTTTTGTATGTTTGGTTACATTACAATCTAGTTGGATAATTCAATGTCCTTGTTAAGCCATTATAAAACCTTATCAGGCCATTAAATGTTAATTATAAAGCAGGAATTATGCAGAATTTAGCATTTTCTAAGCCCTTTTAATACAACTACATTTTTGGTGAGTGGGGAGGGGTTGTTATGGTAGCACACATTAAAAACAGTACATAATGTAGGCTTGTTTTTTTATTACCAGAAGTGGCATGACAGAGTTTCTGTGACCCTTTTCAGACCAGTTAAAAGAGTATTTTGTTCATGCTCCTAAAAGCAAGCGGCACAAAATAGACTCAGCGCAGTGATTAACACAATAGCATACTGCACACAGTCCAGATCTGGTTTCAAAAGCAAAGCTGTGCTCTCTTGGAAAAAAAATATACAATAAAGGAGTCTTTGCTCTCAACTAACCTTGAAAAAAAGACAAGACCATTCGTTTAAGGCCAAATTTGGAGACCGAGACTAATACGGTTTAATAAGGATTTTACACAAGCTTTATAATGTCCCACTATAATGAACTGTTACTAAAAATTCATGTTGCACATGGATAGTTCCATAATCTCTGCTGTCACATTCAAATTTTGTTTCTCCAACTTTTTTTTTTTGTAAACTTGTTGCTTAGCAATGTAATTTTCCTTTGCTTTTTTTTTTAAACATCACAGCTGTACTTGTAGCCATTAACGGGTCAGTAGAATTGGACCACAATTTAAAACATTTAATCAAATTATTAATGCACATTAAATGTTTTTTCCATCCCGAAAAGTTGAGGATACACATGAAAAAAAGGACCAGAACTATCCCCTACGCCCTGCCAACAAATGTTAGTGTTTGTATACACTTGTGCTAGTGCGCTGGGGGCTCACTTTAGCTGAGTGCTGCCCATTGCCCTACACACGTCCTTCTTCGCCAGCTATATTTGCCTTCAGGTGGTGTGATGCACGCTAGAGCCTCTTAGAGCGTTTTCGGTGCTTGCTCTCCTTGCCTGAGAATGAGAGCAGCTCGTGAGACACAGCCCTAACAGCAGTAATTGGGCAACATTATCCTGTGATGTGTGTGGTGCTCAGTGACTGGTGATGAGGTCAGCACTGGGAACAGCGGAGAAAAATGGGTGTCCTTGCCTTTGGGTGTATTGTGCACTCAATCTTAGATACATTTAAGGAGTAAGTTTTCCTATAGAATACACATACAAGCAGTAGTTGGGCAACAAGCGGCATCGCATTTCATTAGTGATGCAGGGTGAAGGAGAAAGGACTTGGTGGAATGCGTAGATAGAAACACACAAAAAAAAATTATCACATTTAAATTTCGGTACAAGAGTAGCTTGAGCATTGTCTTCGATACCAATGCTAAAACTTTAACAATGGCTGAAACCAACATTTTTTTTTTAAAAGTAAGATTTAAAATGTAAAGATTTTATCCTTATTTTAGGATGAGCAGTGTGGCTTTGTTACAGAAATTCCCAGCAGAAACAACAGACACCTTGTCACGTAGACCTCTAGACTATGGAAGCCAAGTTTTCCTGGACCCTCGTCAGCTGCATGCCATGCAACACAAAAGTTCTAGGCTCAGTAATAGTTCACATAAATCAAATCACCTTGTTTAAACAGTGCAATTTTACAAGAATCTCATAATGATAGCACTACAAATTCTCTGATTCGGCGCAGAAAAAAAAGAGCAGTCACCGTGACTTGATAATTATGAATGAATTCATGAAGCCAGATTTAGCTTGCTCTCCGGCGAGGTCAAAGTCATAATATCTGACTGTTATTAACACAGTAACATATCTATCAGAATCTAACAAGATTTCTATTCTCATACATTCCTCTCACATAATGGCAGAATTATTCATAGTGTATAAAAATATGAGCAACAACAAGTAGTTCACTGGCTGCTAGCAAAGATGTTAGCGGTGTTGGCGCTTTAGCTTCACAGCTGCCTGACAGCAACTGTACTTCTCCTATACAATCAGAGCAAAAACAACTCTGCCAGCATATAGCACTATAAGTAAACCATCAGAGCAAAAAAAATGTCTTTGATCATGGCTATCAACACATTAAAACTATGTCCCATTTTGAATTCTGCTTTTGCACGTGCTAGTGCTAGTTCTAAGACTTAAGTAGTCGTGTGTTATTTCAATTGTCGTTAGGAAATCGTCAAAAGTCCATGATGCAATGAATGCAGTTAGGCTTGTTAATGGTGTTTGCAGGGTTTAAGTATTTAAGTGTTTAAGAGTTTAATTGTGTATTTTACCACTTGCTGCTTGCTTCGGTTAAAGCTTACATGCACATTCTAGCAGTGGGACTGTAGTCAGTCGGTCATTGACTCAGTAAGAGACACTGGCTTGTATAGGCTGGTGTGCTGGGTGGTCTAGTAAAAAAAAACCACTCCTGTCATGTTTTTCCACTTATTTAACTTCAGGATTAAAGACAAAATCAGGAAGGCATAATCCACTTTAAATCCAAAACCCAAAGCCAGTCTTCTGTTGAGCCTCACAGATGATTTCTTACCAGTTTATTAAGTACACATTACGAACCCTTCGATGGCCGTATCAAGAAAAAAATGATCATAAAACTGGAAAAAATGAAATAAAATTCTATAATATTTCTTCAAATGTGTGTTAGTGCAACAGAACCACCTTCAACTAGTAACATCAGGTGAGGAAGCTCACTGAACAGGTCTACTAATTAAAGAGCAGGTGAAATCCAGGGGATTTTTTTTACCATAACTGACCTAAACCAAGTGGTAGAGATTTTGAGATTAAGTTAACTTTAGTTTATGTTTAAGTTACAGGGACTTAAAATGCACTTGACCAAATTACTGACCAGACAACTAAAGGGTTGAGCATGAAATGAGCATTATATATATATATATATTATTTTTATTATTATTGTATATTGACAGAGAGAGAGAAAAAAATACCATGTCTGACCATAGCCTAAGGCACAAGACCACTGACCTCTGTATCACCCTGACAACACAGACACACCCAAGAGAGCGAATGGGAAAAGACAGAGAAGAAGAGTTAGCCTAGGGTCTAGTATCCCACTGCACCGAGAGCGTGCAAGAAAGACGCGAGTAGACGCAAAGGCCAAACAAACTAGAGCCGAGTTCCTCCACTGATGTTTCATGTCTCTGGGCAACTGTGCCTCACACGTCTGGAGAGATGCGAGGCCGGGCAAACAGTGGCGCTACATTTCATCACTGCTGTAAGAACATGGTAACGTCTTTACTTCACGTTATCTCCTATGTGT
Organism: Arnoldichthys spilopterus; assembly: GCA_037974385.1. NCBI lineage: Eukaryota > Metazoa > Chordata > Actinopteri > Characiformes > Lepidarchidae > Arnoldichthys > Arnoldichthys spilopterus. Next base: position 6,510 of record JBBPDA010161134.1, on the reverse strand, counting down.
GAAAAACTTTTTTCTTTCTTACACACTTTTCTTCTCTCCAAACGATACTGGAACGCTCGCAATACCCTGATCATGACCATGTTCTTCAGGCTGTGTACATATACCGTATTTAAATATAATAATTATCATTTTAATTTCTTTTATAAATTATTTCTTCTATTTTATTTATTCAAATGATCTCTTTAGGCAGGAAATGAGCACAATGTGGCACTCAAAGTCTGCTTGATCTGCTTGAAGGCCTTTTACAACGGGCATGATGTAACGTGTATGACTGGTGACATCTTACAAGCCAAACCCGATTATTGAGAAAGCAAAATGTAACATTAGTGATTTTTGCAAGCAACATGACCATTCATGGTAGCCCCTGGCATCAACATGGTCACAGCCGGTATGACTGTATGCATGACAGTATGACCGAAGTGGAGCTAGCATCTCCAAAAGCAACGCAAACTGTGTTACAAACATATGAGCTGTGTGCAGAAGCACTCGGCTCCTGACGCAGGTGGTGAAAGTCTCATTTCTCCTTTAGGTTATATACATTTTTGTGAAAAGCAAAGGACTTTTCACAAGAGGATCATTTTTAAACGAATGGAGCTCAAAATTTGGTGTTTATGAATGATTCAGAAATGGAAATATAAGATTTTGTTCCAGTGTCCTATGACGACAACAATTTTTGCTTACTTGCATTTCTCTTACTTGCAAAACACTTGAATCACTGTCCATGTGAGTGTCCTCTCTCTCTCTCTCTCTCTCTCTCTCTCTCTCTCTCTCTCTCTCTCTCCCTCTCTATGGGTGTGTGTGTGTGTGTGTGTGTAGTCTTCCGTTTTTTCCCCCAGATACAACACAATTAAATGTCCAGAGCGTTTCTTTTGGCTGAGCCAAGGTATGAAAATTGCCCATCATAGAGTCTTGTTGGCTTCCAGCCTTCATTTCTTCTCTTCTCGCCACTGCATCAGGACTCTTTAACTGCCCTCCCAAGTTACCCAGCACCACTCTGGCTAATTAAAGAAAGGCAAGTGAGGAAAAACAAAAATTCCTAAACAGCTCCCCAGCGGCAGCGTCCAGCATGACAGCCCGCTCGTTTAGTGCACCCATAAAAACCTATAATTAGTAGTAAAAAAAGAGGCAAGTACAGCAGGATTAGAATGGGGAGGATAGTTAAGTCGTTTGCAGTCACGTTCCTCTCAGAACAGAGCAAAGGCTTCTCCCCCAAAAAACGTCTATATGCATATTATGTAATTAAAGTCACCGTTAATTGTATGTTAATCAGGGACCCAGTTTCCCAAGGTTGAATTCATGCCAGAGCCATCTCTCTTTCCCTCTCTTTTGTCTCTCTCTCTTAACCCCACCCTTTCTCTTTCCTCTCTCTCCCTCTCCCTCTCTTTCTTTCTCTCTCCCTCTCTCTCTCTCTTGCTCCCTCCCCCTCTCTCTCCCCCTATCTCTCCCTTTATCTCTCTGTCTCTCTCTCTCTCTCTCTCTCTCTCTCTCTCTGTCTCTTTCCCAACACCAAAATACAGTTTGTTCTATTCTGATAATTAGTCGAGGCAGCATGGAAATGCAGGGTTAGTGCTGTCTCCTTACAGCAAGAAGCTCCTGGTTTCAGTGGAGTTGGGGGAGAACATGCTCCGGGTTCTCCTCCCACAATCTAATGACATGTCTGTCAGGTGGATTGGAGATGCTAAACAGCCCCTAGGTGTGTTTTCTGTGTGTCTGTCCTGTGATAGATGTCCTGGTTGACCTGTTCAGGGCCTTTCTCTGCCTTCCATGCTAAGAGCTCTGACACAGGCTCCAGCATCACCAGAATCTTTCTTTAAATAGCTGTGGCCAAACTTTGTTGATAAACTCCAAGTTTATAGACACATTTCTTCCCATATAAAGTCCCATATTGGACCTTGCACCCCATATTGCAGCAGTAACAGTCCTGACTATTCTATAAAGTTCTACATTGCTGTGAGCTCAGGTACTGATGTTCTGGCTCATAAACAAATCCTAATAAACAAGTCATCTCAGAGATATTAAACACAGCTCCATCAGTTTCAGTGCTGGGGGCTTTATATCCCTCTAGGCCACGCTTGGCATTTGGAATGTTGACCTTAGGGTCATGTGAGGCTGTTCCACAGTGCCCCCTCTTATTAATAGATAGACAGACAGACAGACAGTCAGATCTGGAGATGGATGGATGGATAGACAGAAAGATCTGGAGATAGACAGACAGGCAGACAGATAGACACACAGACAGATCTGGGGATGGATGGATGGATATATAGGAGGATAAATAGACAGACAGAGACAGACAGACAGATCTGGGGATGGATGGATGGATAGATAGACAGAAAGATCTGGAGATAGACAGACAGGCAGACAGATAGACACACAGACAGATCTGGGGATGGATGGATGG
>JBBPDA010161109.1:0-18421 GCA_037974385.1 Arnoldichthys spilopterus | reverse complement strand
ATAGATAGATAGATAGATAGATAGATAGATAGATAGATAGATAGATAGATAGATAGATAGATAGATAGACAGATAGGGAGGGAGTGGGAGGCAGAAAACGAGAAGGAGAGACAGACAGAAAAATAGAGTGAGAAAGAGAGAGTGATTAAGACAGAGATGGATAAGAGAAGGTGAAACAGACAGACAGAAAAGGAGGGAGAGACAGAGAGAGAGAGAGAGAGAGAGAGAGAGAGCTCTTCTTTTGTGCTGCTATTGAGTGTCCCTGCAGCAAATGGCTACTTCCACTGTTATGAATGTGACATTTGGACTCATATTGACTTACAAAATGTCTCAGAGTGAAAGCTTAGCACCAGCGAGAAAAATATTAGCATATTTTTTACACAGTGGAAAGTGGAGGCAATTATTCACGTCTTCTTTTCATTTCAGCTACACACAGTTAACAACAAAGATTCCAGGTGGACTTAGAAAGTTAATTAAGTGACATACGCCAGATTGTTGATGGGTTAACAGGCCAGGTGGTCAAACAATTTGGTCCATCCATCCAGACATTTTACTCAGCCAGCAGCATGGAAGGTAAGGTGTTGTATGGCATTTAACAGTAGTGTCTGAACTCTGAGAGAGTAAAAACATAAACAGCTTTAGGAAATCTATCTATCTATTAGCAGTAAAGCAAGTAAACAAACTCATTCCAAATCCATTACATTCAATACTGAGGGGGCAGGAAGATCTTGTTAAGGGGCCACCAGGCCTGGGAAGAATCATTGCATTCAATTTCCATTGATTTATTATGCTTATAACATGTTCATTTGATTTTTTGGTTTATGTTCAATATTGTTTATGTCCAATATGAGGCAGGTTTGGTGTCAAAGGGCCATTTGTTAGGGCAATGGTAAGGTTAACTTGATCAATAGTCACTGCATCCCGCTACACTGTTGATAGCTGCCTGCTGCTCCGTGTGTGCATGTGTGATGGGTTAAATGCAGAGGTCACATTTCGTTGTGGTGCTTGAGTGTGTTCACAATGACAAATGTTCACTTCATATGCCTATTTCTCTTGTTTGTTATTGTTATCTGGTGCTGACAACAGAAGAGATGGGTTCCCCTTCTGAGTCTTGGTTCCTCCCAAGGTTTCTTCCTCTAGCTTAAGGAATTTTCCCTGGCCTCTGCCATTTATGGCTTGTTCATGAGGGGCTTTGGACCTAGATTCTGTAAAGCTGCTTGACAACATCATTTGTAAAAACAGCTGTATAAATAAAAATGACCTTTTTTTGTTTGCTAAAAACGTGATTGCCCAGTTTGTTCCAATCTGAATGTTAATATTCTTAGTTAGTTTGTAGTACTTCTCGCCTTCTAGTCACAGTATCTTTTGCTACCAGCTTTTTATTTCACAAGCCAATCTCCAACAATAATCTGATCTACGAATATAGTGGATAAACGAGTGCCTTTGTTCTAGCACTTATAGCTTGTTTTTTTCCATGGCGAGCCTTTCTTTGGATGGAATTTCCATTTTCATCTCCTGTGTTCTTGCAAACGTTCAAGCTTTTTGTGTTACATTTGTTTCAGGTAGAAGCTGGTTGAGATAGCCCCTTAAATCAGCCTTTAGTTTCCTATGTCTTTATTCATTTTGACCGTTTTCATTACTTCCAGAAGATGAAAAGGGTTTCATTCTCTTTCAGGTGCTGAATAATGTGCCCTGGTCATTCAGTAGATCTCAATAATGCTGAGAAGTGAATGTTCTTTTATCTGTTGCAGAGTGTCCAGAAAGAGAATCTGTTACTGAATAGGTGGCTAAACTGCTGCAGGATGAATAGTCAGATATATGCAAATGCTTTGCTTTTTGACATCACAAAAACAACAAATCCAAAAGCTTTGTGGCCTCTTACTCATGAGTAAATGGTACTTTTAAAAATGGTACAATGTTTACACACTCATGCACCAATACAACCCCTCATACACACAAGCTTTTTATTGATCAATGTACCTCTTGTGCTTACAATGCATTAATATAGAAGTCCTTTCTCCCTTCTATAGCCTAAACTCCTTTTCTTTGTTGTTATGCAAGCATCGAGCTGCAGCTAGTTGGAGGTTTTTCTGGCAGAATTCTCATCAATGATGCCTATCTCACTTCCCCCTGGTGTGAGAGTCAGAGCATTCTTGACTGCATATGAGGGAAAAGGGAAAGAAAGGAGAGAACTGGCTTGGCCATTCCATCCATATTTCATATGGACCTCTGGAACGCTTTGAGAATATGTTATCTTGTTTGGTATGATAGGCTGTAGATTCGCCCTGTGAGTGCCTCAGTGAAGCCAATAAAACCCAAAGTGAAGCAAACTCTAGAAAACAAATGAGCTAAAGCTATGAGATATATGTACCAATGCTACCAAACAAGATCATCGTCTCACTTTAACACAGTAAAGTTATACTATTAGCCTTATAATAGCATACTAAATTAATTCTAATGTTTAAATATTAACTAAACAGCAGCAAACCAACAGCAGAAGGGGGCACTGCTCCCTCAACAAGAGATTTCTGCCCTCTTGGCTTAAAAATAATCTTTTTGAGAATTTTTTTTCAGCGGCACAGTTGCAAATAGTTTATGCATTTATGTTTTACTCTGTCAGTGATCAAACATTATTGTTATATTCTCCGTCATTGTTCCTCAATGGAGGAATGAGCTACCCTGTGTACCCCGTGATCAGCTGAGTCTCTCTCAACTTTCAAGAAGCGCCTCAAGACTTAACTGTTCCGCACCCTCCTCAGCACATATGAACTACTGCTACCTGATAACTGAGCAGATGTCACCCAGAGAATAATGTTCCACTTAGTTTTACTGTAGCACTTGTCAACTGGTTATATTGTAGTAGTTATTGTAAGCACCTTGCATATGCATTTGCTGTAGTAGTTCTCTGTAGTTTTGTAAGCACTTGGCATATGTATGTATTATAGTAGTTGCAGTCTGTTATTTATTTTACAATTACGAGAAATGCATTGAACTTCCTTGTAGCACCACCTTCAGTGTTGCCCTATACAGCGCTAATGTTTGATTGTTTCCTCTGTCCTGGAAGTTGCTTTGGATAAAAGCGTCAGCCAAATGAATAAATGTAAATGTCAATGGTATATATTGATACAGTATACACCACACCATACTTCCTCCTTGCTGGCGGAATCAAATATCTAGGTGTACTGACCACTAGATTTGAACACAGGAGCTTGTAAAACTAAGCACCTTTCTAAAGTACAAAGTGTCCAATTGTAACTCAGAACAATATACCACAGCACAGTGCATGTGTGTGTGGAATATATCACTGACATACAGATTACTGAATGTTACTAATTTCCTATTCAGAAGACAAGAGGAATAGTGTAGGATGCCGAGTCAACACTCTGACATTCTGCCTGTAAAATCCATCAGAAATACGGTATATGCAGAGTGGCTAAGTTAGCTACCCAACTCTGGCCAATTAATGAAGTTTTTAGATTCAGTGTCATGGATTATCCTTGTCAATGAAAACAACAGACATGCTGGTCTCAACTGCATGTCAGATAGACCAAAAGTAGCTAATGATAATGTGCTTACTGTGTCTGTGTGTTCCTGTGAGATAATGCTGCAGTAGCACACTATTAAAAATAAAGGTGCCAAAAAACAACAACAACCTTTTGGTTCCTCATGGTTATCAATCTGTAAATGAGATGATATCAAGTTTAGATTTGTAAAGATTTTAGGACATATTGTTTTATTATAAAAATTTTTTAAGTTTCATACACTTACACATATCTTCTACAGAACTGTTGCTTAAGGGACCAGAAGTGGTTGTTCTATGGCACGGCTCAAAGAACTCTTGTTCTTCTTTAACAGTTCATGTGGCTTTGACTGAAAGCCTCAGCTAGGCCTTGAATTCCCATGAAGGCTGAAGGGTAAACTGTGGAAACACAAAGCTGAGAAGCACAATATTCCAACTGAGGAGTGTATTTTCACCCCATACTCTTACTATTTGGCCTGCTTACAACTCTGATCTCAGACCTAATCTTGTGTAGCATGTTTTAGCGTTTTCCAATTACACTGCCATATTATTAACTAACAAACACAAACCTAACAGCCCTGTAAGCTGTGCCAGGTGTGTTACAGCAGACAAAACTCCAACATGTGTGGTGCTGCGGGAAAAAAGCAGCAGAAATAGAGGCATAGTTTGGCCTTGAATCTTCAGTATCAAGGAATTCATTTTATCAGGGCATTCAGTTTAGCCTTTGCTGTAAGTACATGGGTTTGAAATAGAAATTGAAGGAGTCACATGATTATGGATGGCTTGAATATTTCAGTTTGTTACAGCAGCAAGGTGTACAGGGTGAGGTGAAGGTATATGTGAGGGAGAGCAGGAAAGACTATGGTGTTCTTTAATGAAGGCCTCTGGGGCTGCAGGCTCCTGTAGAACTGACCTACCATCGATCAGAGCAGATCTGCAGATCTATGATCTGCCTGCAGACTGATGAATTGAGCAGGTCTCTGATGAACACTGTACTGTCTGCTACAGAGTTTAATGAGAGGAAGGTGATTGGATTCAGAACATCCTGAGAGTTGGGATGTTTAATTGTCTACAGCACTAAGTACTCAATGGACATCCCCAGTCTGCACCCAGGACGAATTCTGGGCTTGTTTAGGGGCTCATATCACAAGTTTCTTAATGAATTTCTTTAGAACTCTGAATCGATCGCACAATTCTATGCTCTTTCTTTGTGAACAGTGTTAGGAAGATAGCAATAAGAGTTTTATACCTTCACTAATTATGACAACAAAAAGATAGCAGTTAGCAGTAAGCCAATACTTTTCTTAAGTTCCAGCCAACACTTAAACAATAAAGAGCAATTGGTTGTTTGGCATGTCCACCTGCTTAGAAAGATTTTTAGTCATGTTGTCGGCATGAAACACAATTTCTTTGGTAAAAAATCTCAGTGAAAACATTCATTCTTACACCACTTGATGTACAGCACTTGGAGTGGATAGTTTCTCAAAAAATAGTCGTCCATCAGGGAGAGGTTCTATATCAATTTTTTTTTGTAAAAAAGATGATATCAAGTTTAAAGAACTTACAAGTGGTGTAAATGCTGTAGGATAACCCCCTGAGTTGGTATAGTATGTTTGTGTTTTGCGTAGGTTCTTTAAAACTTTAAAAAGTTTTTTACCCTCACAAATCGCTTCTACAGGAATGGTTCTTAACAGAACCAAAAGTGGTTCTTCTATGGCAGGGCTGAAAGAACACTTGTTCTTCTGTAACAATGCATGTGGCTATGGTTGAAAGGCTCAATAAGGCATTAAATTCCCATGAAGTCTGAAGGGTAAACTGTGGAAACATAAAGCTGATAAGTAATCATTCCAACGGAGGTGTGAATTTCAAAGACCACTGTTAGAAGAGAACCAGGGATCAGGACTGGCCACAGAGATTGGGACTGCTCCTAGACTCAAAGATAAATGTCCAAACATACTGGACCTTTGTTAATAAGATCTACCAACTCATCTCGTTGTAACTGCCATATATACTGACATTATGATATGTTGCCTTCATCAGTGACACCAAGCTGCTGGCATTAACAGTGATGAAGAGAGATCAATAGAGGCAGAAATCTTTGTGTATCAACAAATTCAATGACAAACAAAATTACTATAAAGCCTGGAAATGATTCATTTATGGATGATTGATTTAGCTGAATAATGAGGTGAGATTACCCCTCATGCCACTCCAGATCTATGCAGTATCTATCAGAATCTCATTAAGTGGGATTTGGTCCGAAAGCACCTTAATGTACCAACCTGGAACCTGGGACTTCCAAGTAGCATTGTGTGTCTCTAATAGATTTGCTTATGTTGTTTCTGTAACTGTATCATATACCACTATCTATAAACTCTTGAGACCTGAATTTTTGCATACTTCCATCCATTTTACAGAGATATAGTATGCAAGTCTGCTGTTTTTAGGGGCTAAATGGCAATTATGAGCAAAGAACTTCCTTATATTTTATCATTATTGTTGTTATAATAATAATAATAATAATAATAATAACAATAATAATAAATATAATAATAATAATAATTATTATTATTATACTAATAATAATAATTATTATTATACTACTACTAATAATAATTATTACTATAATAATGATAATAATAATAATTGTTCAAGAATTAAATAAAGTATTTGATTCATATTGGCATTGGCAGATAGACACAGCTGTGGCATTGAGACAGCTCTAGTAAGGATGGATTGTATTTCCACTAAACAAGGCTGTACACAACAATAACCTTCCAGTAAACTTACATTTATTCAAATGATCTCTGGTTTTAATTGAAAGTGTAGATTCTAAATGGCACAGAATGAGAAACTGATCATATAACACTGCACCCTGCTTTCATGACAATAAACATAACTCTTTTTGAGTCATGAGTTCACAAGCACATTGATCCTGGTCTTGCCTGGTCTGGTGGACATCGACAGATGGGCTGTGGTCTCAAGCTGTACACTGGCAAGGAGGAGCTACGAGGTAAAGGTTTCTAATAAAGTAGGCAGTGAGTGTATATATTTAGCTGCTTGCATTGACCTTAACAGATATTACTGTATGTACAGTGTTTGATCTGTTTTCCTCTCTAAAGCTCCTTCCTTACTGACGGTGCAGGTTCTGTGCATGAGGTGAGCAAGGTGAGGACAAACACCAGAACAGACCTGAAGTGGCTGTAAAATAAAGGCACTTCTCTACAGCAGGTCCACAAGGTGATGCGAGAAATGTGTTTTACGTTTCCATAACAACCACATCCCTGTTCTGTGCTATTTTTCATTCTTTTTCCTTCTTTTTTCCTCTCTACTTCTTCCTCCCTGTCTCTCTCTGTTTCTTTCTCTCCCTATCTTTCTCTGTCCCGCTCTCTCTCTCTCTCATTTTCTCTTTCTTTTTCTCTCTCCTATCAGTTTTCTTTTTACTCTTTTTTGTAGTTCATTTTCTCTCTCGCTCTCTCTTTCTCGTTCCCCATCCCCCTTTATGCTCCTGCTCCTTTTCTCTCACTTTGTCTCTCTTTTTCCTCTCTCTCTGTCTCTCTTTCTCTCTCTCCTTTTTTCTCTCTTTCTCTCACTTCCTCTTTCTTCCTTCTCTTCCTCTTAGCTCCTTCTTGCGAGCTAATTCACATTGAGCTCACACTAAATGTGCTCTCAGAGGACGATCAAGCTGCTTCGTACATGCTTTATCACGTCTCTGCCCATGTGCATCATGAGCTGAGAAGCGTAGCAGGACATCTGCCAGATCTGAATAGTTATCAGCTGCTCTGATTTGGGGAAGAGGGAGCAGAATTGAAACAGAAGCTGCACAGATATTATTTTGAGTGAATCACAGGGGAGTGCTGAGTTTTGAGATGATGCTGATACCCTCTCTACACTCTTAAATACAATGGTGCCAAAAAGGGTTCTTTGGTTTGATGCCACAGAAGAACAATTTTGGGTCTTAATAAACTTTTCAGTGGACGATTCCATAGAGCACTATGCTTTAATGGAATATGTGAGAACCTTTTTAAGCTGACTTTTCAAAATGTCACATGCACACTACTTTCACTATCACTTACAATTTATTTTTATTCCTTGTATTGTATTATATTTGGTTTGAATTGATTTTATATTAGTTTTATTGTAGCTTTATTGCTTTTATTTGTATTTTATATGTGTCTATCTGTATTCTTGTATGTAAGAGGAACAGCCTAATTTTCCTCAGGAGATTAAAAAGTGTTATTATATTAATAGTATTGTGTCTTATACTGAAATGAGCTGAGCAATGACAAAGACTTCACAGTCCAACTCGGCTTATAAGATCTTATAAGGGGCTTTTGATTCTGGTCAGCAGAACTATGGACGCTGGGGATAATGCTGTAAACAAGCTCTGCAAACTACAGTTAACATAGCATTCTTCTTATAGACATAATGCACAGAAGTTGATATTCGAATTATTAGATGGCACAGCTGAATGCCATTTTTGGTCAGTTGTGACAGTGCTGCTGAACAGGCTAAAATAATGATAAATGGGCCCATTTTAGTCTCAGTAATTGTAATTGTGTTAATTTGTGTAATTAGTAATTAGTTACATTACTCGTTATTGCCAAATACATGGAACTATAGGTACTTGATCATATCTGCACAATTTAAGGTGGAACTGAAAAATTCAAGCAGGACTCTAACTTTAGCCTGGTCTAAAGTGAATAAAAAACAGACATTACAGAGAGGTAATTGGCAGAGGGGGTGTTACTTCAGTCATCCATGTAAAAGCAATAGCATGTGCTACTTGTTTAGGGCAGCAAAAAGGAAGCAAAAGTTGAAGAGCACTATAAAATAGCTGTGTGTTAATTGCTTTTGGGATTTGAAGGTACATTTGGAACCAGAAATGCTACTATTTCTGATCCAGCGAAAAAGTTTATCTGTGTGATACACTCACCACGATCATTTTCTCCACTTTGGCGATGCCCTTTCCGAATATGGTCCCCAGCTGGTCGCCCACACCGGCCAGCAGGAAGCCGAACAGGGGGATTCCCAGGAGAGCATAGACGATACAGAAAATCCGGCCCCCTTCCGTATGGGGTGAAATATTCCCGAACCCTGTAGGAGGAAAGAGACTAATTGAACAAATGCCAAAACCACTCACCTTGACTTACAGCCTTTCAATGTGATTAATTTGACCCTTCATACTGCATTCAGTTATTAAGCTTAGGACTCACATTTAGTTATAAATGATTCAGTGATTACTATAACTTATTAAGCATTAAAATAATCAGTAATCAATTTTAGATATTTAAGTTATTCAATATCTGCTTTAAATACTGTGATACTACTATTCAGTTATTACTATAAATTATTACATTAGTTATTATAAAGTAAACTGTTCAACAGCAATTTAGAATTAATCTTTATTTACTTCAAAGTAAAAAATATTATAGTAGTATAAATTATTCAGAAATTATCTAAAGTATTCAGTATCTACTTTGAATTATTTAACAATAATTTTAAATAATCAGTTACTACAAAAATTCAGTAACTAGTATAAATTATTCAGTAATGATTATACATTTTTGGGACCTTCTATTCAGTGACAACTATACATTATTCAGAATGTACTATTAAGAACTATTAAATAACTATTAGAAGATATTCAGTATCTACTTGAAGTATTCACTATTTACTATAAATTTCATATCTACTGTAAACAATTCCGTATCTGCTAGAAATTATTCTATAACTACTACAAACTATTAAGTATCTACTACAAATTATTGAGAAACTACTATAAAATATTATGTGTCTACTATACATTATTCAGTATCTACTATAAAGTATTCACAATTTGCTATACATGATTTAATATCTACTATAAATAATTCTGTATCTGCTAAAAATGATTTTATAACTACTATAAACTATTATCTATATATCTTCTATACATTATTTCAGTTCTTACTTTAAATTAAATATTAAATGAATTTAATTTCTACTATAAACTACTTATAATATATTCAGTACCTACTATAATATATTCAGTATCTACTATAACGTATTTACAATTTGCTATACATTATTGAATATCTACTATAAATAATCCAGTATCTACTACAAATTATTCAGTGCTTACTTCAAATGATTTATTATCTACTATAAAGTATTCAGTATTCACTATAAATGATTCAGTATTTTATATTCAGTACTACTTTCATTTGTAACAGTGAGTTATAGTCTCAGAAATAATTCATATGGAATAATACCATGATTGCTCCTTAGAAAAACAATTCAGATTAGCCATGGCTACTGAATTCCTCTCACAACATGTGAAACATCTCAATGTCACTGAATAAAAACAAAGCTGCTTGTTTTCCTGCTTTCGTTAGGTTTATGGTGTGTAAGAGTGCATTAAAGTAGTGCAAAAATGTCTGCTTCACTGCAATGTGAGCTCAAGGGGCTGTGGCTGAGTCACACACAAACACAGTCAGGATACACACTCTCCTGCTCCACAGCTCTAGGCTGCAGTAAAAGTGCATTTTTCAAAAACAGACGCCAAAGCCCACAAGCAGATTAGAGCTACATAAACATAACTGAGGGCAAATGCAGTGTTGTGCTTAGTGACTTTACAGGGAAGGGAGGGTGCAGAGTGTGACATTTAGTATAAATAATTAAAGTCTGATGTGTCTTTCACGTCCATCCTGCTCTACCTATTCAGCGTTCCAGAAACACACATACAGTAATTCTCTCCCTCCCTCTCTCTCTCTCTCTCTCTCTCTCTTTCTCTCTCTCTCTCTCTCTCGCTCTCTCTCGTTCATAATTAAAGCTTTTCATTTTTTCCTAAGAGGTCTGTTTCCTTACACAAACACTGCATATCAGCCTTACATGTTCAATGAAGCATCATTCTGTTTCTTGTCCACCACTAACAATTATGTTATAACTATTGTAAGTAGTCAATTACAAATGTACTGCCAAAAACAGCAGAAGAATTCTAAAGGTATAGAGAGTAAAGGCAGTTGGACTAGACTGTGGTCCTCACCACAGCTTACCACAAAACCAGCCAGCCATGGACATTGTTATGTGGTCAGGAATCAACTCACATTTATATGCAGCTAATTTTCATGCTGTGGAAACACACAAAGCAAAACCTGAAGGCCTACAAACAATAAATGTCAGGGTTTCTGACCACATGTCAATATCCAAGGACCATTAGTTCTTTGGTAAGATGTAGGGATCATGGTGGAGTCCAACTACCTTTAATTTACTCTCAATATTACAGTTTCCCCAAGTCCACTGTTTCTGTAATCCACTGACTTTTCTTTAGCTTTAGTAATCTGTAAAATGATCACTCACATTTCTGTGGGAATTTCTTGTACAACAAATCACACAGCAGTTCTTTCAAATTTCAGATGGGATCGTTTGTGTGTATTCACTGACACTAATGTTGCCCCCCAGTGGGTGTAACTGCAGTGACCTCCATCTGCTGTGGCATCATGTGCATACCTTTATTAGGCTACCGTGAGTGCTTTACTGTATGAGATACCATACTGAATGGCTTGTTATATTCTGCTAAGGCCTATTATTCAGTAACAGTCATGAATTATTCAGTAGCTACATACAATTACTGTTTCCACTTCAACAAAATATTTAGACAGGACTTGCCATTATCAAGATATGTATTGCACCTATACATATAATAAGAGAAGTAAGACTGGAGGAATATGATTTCATCCAAGATTTTGTTTACTTCTGCAACCATAAATATAAGTAATTCATGCTGTCAGTAGTAGGAACCTTCCAGCTTGTTAATTACCCGGAGAACCTTAAGAAACTGGCATCATGACTGCGTATGAAAGCAGCATCCATCAAAGCCTCAGTCTTTAGAAGCAAGGATGGACCGTGGATCACCCCTTTGTAGAGACATCTCAGTGTGTAAAGGGAAAGATCAGAAACCACTGTTGAATGTGTATGATCTTCAAGCATGTGTGTGGAGGCACCACTAACTATGAGGCGTATATTAGGATTTTAGAGTGACACATATTCCCATCAAGGCAATATCTCTTCCTGGGTCATATATGCTTATTTTTGCAGGGCATTGTGCAGCATTGCTTTGTAGACTAAGGGTGTGTGTCAGTCCAGATGAGAATGAAGAGGAAAATCAGACAACAGTGACCATAAAGCAGCTGAAGTCTTATATAAAGAATGGCCAAACTTTCCAACTGCAAATCGACTACAATTAGTCTCCTCAGTTCCAAAATGAGTAAAAGTGTGATTAAAAAGAAATGTGATGTAACACAATAGTAATTGTGTCCCGATTTTTATTGAGTGTTACAGCAATCAAATACTAATTTTGTGTATATTTACAAAATACAATTTTGTCAGTATAACTACTGAAAAAAAAACTTTTCTTTGTACTTTTGCCAGTTTGAAAAATATCCCAACTGTCCTACTAATGGGCGTTGTAGTATACCAGTAAACCTTCTTTCAACCGTTCAGGATGAACCAATTTACTAATCCCAACAACACAGGCACCATTTCTATATTTCTTAGGCAACAAATTGCAACTGTTTAAGCACAAGTCCTTAGATAAAAAAATATTTAACATTACGTATATATACATGTTCAATTATATGTGTCTAAACTTTTGTCTGGTAATGTAATACTTTCTGTGCTGAAACAGCACTTAGCAAGATCACAGTGACTTATTTCAGTGTCACTTATCACAGTGACCTGAAAAATATTTTGTTTAAAAAGTCTGCCCCTAAGACATCCCCTAAAGAGCCCAGCTGGAGTCGAACTGAAGTTGGTTTAAGTGACCGCAAGCGCCTTGAGAGTGAGAGCTGAATTAATGCAATTTTTCATCTGTCTGTGTCAAAACACATTATTGCAGAAGTCACCACGGTATACACCTATTCAGAAAGAGAGAGAGCGAGAGAAAGAGAATGGGAGAAACACAGACAGAAAAAGCATGTGTGTGTAAGTGCATGACAGAGAAAACCGCCGAAAGACAGGCCAAAAAAAAAAAAAGCGAGAGTGAGAATGAAAGTTAGCAAAAGAGCAGCCAATATAGGAGAAACGAAGGAGAGAGAATAGAGCAAATGGGCAGCAGAGAGAGGAGCATAATGATGTTCATGTGTGACATGTCAGGGATAATAGCTCAGGAGAAGAGACCGTGGAGGGCTGAAAAGAGCCACTGAATGGGGCCAGCTTTCAAAAAGCCTGTGTCAGATCACAGCTGCCCAGGGCCATTAGAAACACTGAATGTCTGAAACCACCAGTCCACCTCCTATCTCCATATTAGCAACAAAATTGATGGTTGACATGACTTGCTTGACTTCGTCTAGTTAATTACTTATTTATTTTCAGAATAATCTGTCACTGTATTGTGACAAATGTAATGATGTAGGACTGTCCACTTCTACAGAAAGTGCTGGACACATTGGGCTCTGTTTTGAAGATCTAAAGCAACAAAGGTCCAAAGAACAATTTCATGTCCAGATTCATTTAGCTATTTTGATGGCAGAAAAGACTCAAGTGCAAAATGTCCTAACTCTACTAATTATTTAAAGGTGCATTTTGGACATAACATGCAATAAACCAGTCAGAATTACACATCACCTCATGCATGTGCTATGGTGGGATGCTATTTTACTGTGATGACATGTTTACTAGTCAAACCGGATCGGTTTTCAGTGAGGAAAGGGATCTGCTAACATGCAAAGTAAAAATGTGCAAGACAATCATTCATGGGAGCAGCACAGTTCCACCTAAGTATTTTGAGTGCCATTAGTGCATTTTGAGTGCATATCTGTGTTGGTAACAACACAAGCAGCACCCTCACATTCCAAAAATGCTTAAATATGCTTTAATATTACGCCACTGACGGTTTTTTGACGGAACACTGTGTCTGTCAGGAATGAGTGTTCAACGAGTTTAATCCGAAAGACCAAAAAACAGAACAGAGAAACAAAAAAAAAAAACTCTGGACTGAATGCTGGGCAAAGCCAATACTTTGCAGGAAGCATTGCTGGTGGTTGACATGACTTGGTTGCTTCCTGCTTAAATAGTCTAGAACTCAGGTGAAGCTGATCTGTGAGATCGGTGAACGTGACCACCGGACTGGAACTCTGGATCTGGAGTTCTCTCCAGGTCTCGTTGCTTCAGATCCTAAAACCAGGATCTTACAGTGTCACATTTTCCACTGGTGCAAAATAGGGCTCTTTATTGGAAACCTGTCCCTTGTAAAAAACACCTTGCTGCTACAGTATTTTGAAACTGTAGCACTCCCCCACCTCCCCCACCTTCCCTGCCCAAATAACATTAAGTCAACAGATGTCAAATCACTGAATACCCTGCGGCAAGAATGTAACAATACCCTACTGGTCCACTACACACTTTGGCCCATCTGTTGCCTCACAATTTATGAGTTGGTCCCACTTTTCCATTCAGCATTGCCCAGTCTCTAACCCCAGGACTGCTGTTGACCAGATGGTGGTGGACTAACATCAGCACCACACCAACACGAGAGTATCAAGCATGTCACATGTCATTGCTGGGCTTACAGTGGCCTACTACCCAAAAATATCCAAGCCAGAGTGGTTCTGAGGTCATAAGCTGACCATTCATGTTGCCACAGGATGACTAGCACAAGCCATGTAGCAACAGTTGGCCTACAGTCTATAGAAGATGTAAATCCGTGAAATAAGAATAGCATTTTGTTTCAAACGAAATCCTCTGAATGCATTGCCACCAGTGGGCTGTGAATCCTGGCTTCATTATTAGAACTGGGGTTAAAGAGGTGGGTGGGAAGAGGAGGTTCAGAGGAAGGGGAAGAGGCAAGGGAAGGAAACATTCGGAAGGAAGGGAACTGATTTCCCTGGGGAATTAAACAGCATCGTCAACTATCACGTCTCTCTCTCTCTTTCTTTCTCTCTCCCCCTCTCGCTCTGCTTTTATTTCACACTTTCTCTCTCTCTCTCTCTCTCTCCCTCTCTTCTTTATATCACTCCCCCCTCTCTTCTTTTATATCACACTTTCCCCCTCTCTCTCTTCTTTATATTACTTTCTCTCTCCCTCTCTCTCTCCTTTTATATCACACTTTCTCTCTTTCTCTCTCTGTCTCTCTCCTTTTATATCACACTTTCTCTCTCCCACCCTCTCTCCTTTTATGTCACACTTTCCCTCTCTCTCTCTCTCTCTCTCTCTCTCTCTCTCTCTTCTTTTGTATCACACTTTCCCTCTTTTTCTCTCTTTTTTTTGTATCACACTTTCCCTCTCTGAGGAGCACGATGACAAAGACCTTTTCTGCTAATTTTCTGATCATAAGGACACTTGGGGAAACACTTTGCTTCATGCAATTAGCATTTCCCTTTACCCTTCACCAGACCCAACAGCCTGCCCATTACGTCCCGCTCCACCAATTAGCTACCAGCCATTTCCCAGTCAATCAACTGATTACAATTAGTGCTGCTATGGTCTGACTCAAAATGGAAGTCATAAAAAGTCACAAGCAATGCATCATGAAGCGATGAAAGCAAGCGCAAGGCTGTCGAAGCGAGTGCATGGCTTATGAAGTCCCGTGCAGATGCAGAGAAGCCTCCAGGCCTGAGGGGCAATGGAGCGTTTTAGACTGATAAAGCACGAAGGAAGACAAAGCAGCTCCCAGCACAGCTGCCTCTGACATATGCAAATACGGCACAGACACACACACACACACACACACACCACACATCCTTCTTTTTCTCTACCTGCTAATTTTTTCTTTAAAGCTGTCTCTGTTTTTCCGCATGTGAAGTGAAAGTGACTATTTGTGATTGTGAACACACTCAAGCATCACAACGAAATGTGACCTCTGCATTTAACCAATCACACGTGCCCACGTGAAGCAGCGGGCAGCTATCAACAGCGCCCGGGGAGCAGTGTAGTGGGACAGTACTTTGCTCAAGGTAACCTTAATGGGGCCCGGGCCGGGACTTGAACCTGCCCACAAGCATGTGACATGTTAATCATATTGCTTGACTTGCTGTTTCAGTTCTCTCTCTCTCTTTCTCTCTTGCTCTTTTTTTATTTTTTTGTCTTTCTCTCTCTCTGACTCCATCATTCATTATTTCTTTTGTTCTTTTCTCTTTTCCTATGCCTCCCTTTCTCTCTCTCTCTCTCTCTCTCTCTCTCTCTCTCTCTCTCTCTCTCTCTCTCTCTCTTAGCAATGTTTCTCTTTTGTGTTGCTTTCATTTAAATGGAAGTCTCTCTGTGCATGTGTGTGTGTATGTGTGTGGTGTGTGTGGTGTGTGTGTGTGGGGGGGGGGGTAGGAGGAGGGGGAGTGAGTGGTGCATGTTTTACCTATAGTAGTGATAACAGTCCCGGCAAAGAAGAAGGAGCTGCTCAGGTCCCATAAACTCGTCTGATTGGACGAATTCCCTGAAGGGTTCACTCCTGCTCGGATGGCCAGCATCACTTGCTGCAGTCAGAAAACAGAATTATTATTATTATTATTATTATTATTATTATTATTATTTAAAGAGTAATTCATGAGCTGTTGGTTGCGGATAGATATAAACAGAGATGATCTGTAGCATTACTCAGGACTCCAGTGTGAATGATTTGCTTTCACTGCAGGAACCACTGATGTTTCATACGCAACACATTCATCTGCTGAGCCTCATGCAAGGCTCCTTGGAGGGCCTCAATATTTCTCACTCCCTTTACCACAGGGTATGATGAAATATTTGCTGATAAGAAAATTCACAAGTGATTAACCAAACCTGAGGATAGTCCCAGGGCTGTGGCACTGGTCTTGGACTTGGAGTCTGGATTCTGTACTGTTCTGTACAATCTGTTATTATTTCTTGGCCTTAACATGAAAATAATTAATACCTTGTTTGATTAATAAATAGATGTTTCATATATCATATGGCACTATCTATCTATCTTTCTATCTTTCTGTCTATCTGTCTGTCTATCTATCTATCTTTCTGTCTATCTGTCTGTCTGTCTGTCTGTCTGTCTGTCTGTCTGTCTGTCTATTGCACATCATTGTTACATTTAACCTATGTGTCCACACTTACACCATGACTCATACATGTTTATCAATTTTATTAGACCACACACACACACACACACACACACACACACACATTTACAAATAAGCTAATCAAACCTCTCTTTAACAGAGGGGTCAAAGAGTGGTGATTACACCCTGTTCATTGGGCCATCTACTCGTAACCATGGAGACGCTGGTCTCATTAACAGGAAGTTAACGAGGTCAAACAGGGAGCAGCCTGACTAATTTTTAAACAACACCTGCCAATCACATTACTAGTGCCACATATGGAGGAGAGAAATGAAGAAGTCTGTTGTTTTTTCTGTTAGAAAAATCATTGGCATTTTCAGACATTTCTGCGATGGTTTGTCGCTTTGGCTGACTAACATGTTGGGAAGGTTTTGTTGTATGTGCATTTACACCTCCCACCCCTTAAATGCTACTATGTCTTCTGAATAGGGAGATCCCTAAATGAAAAAGGCTCTTACTGCAGAGCCACAGAGGTAACTTTCAAAATAGGGTTTTTACAACAGCAGGGTCAGAACAGTGATGTGCATTTAAAGGCCAATAACTTGTGCTTTACTACTTATTCTTACAGCCTATCAACCCAGTTCAAAATTAGTTTAAAAATATATATTATGGCTAGTTTAAGTCTGTTTAAGTATAGTTTTATTCCTGCACATGTGAACTGATCTGTCATTGTAAACACCCATGACCCTGTCACCAGTTTTCCTTTGAGCAGTTTTGGTAGACACTGACCCCACAAGACCTGCTGTTTTGGAGATGTTAGAACCAAGAAGTCTACAGGATATTATTTGCATCAGTCCTTTTCTTTCCTTTTTGTCTCTCATGATCCCAAGCAGTCTGGTTTCAAAAAGGCATGATCTACAGAAACCGCCCTTGCGTTACATACTACAAAGCTCTATGCCTCTAGAACACCTCTCTGCAGCCTTTGCCAAATTCAACCACAAAATTCTCCTGTCCATCCTAGCCAGTCTCAGATTTACTGACTTTGATACATGGCAATGGATCAAGTCCTATCTGGAGGGTTGCTCTTATCTGGTCAAAAGGATAGAATCTACATCAGCTCTCACAAGACCTTCCATTGGTGTCCCATAAGGCTCAATGTTTGGTCCACTTCTGTTTTCCCTCTACACCTTAGAAAATCTCTTGTCATGGCTTCTCCTAGTATAACAATATTGATGAGCCTCAGTTCAGCCTCTTATTTCCATGCTTTGCATCTCAGCAGGGCTGGCAGATAACCATATTATCTTCATTGATATGTGCCTGGTCAAATCATAAACAACACCTATTTTGAACACAGTCATGCAAGTCGAGCATTTAAGCCTTTCTCTCTAGGGAGGTTGCCCAGGTGCTTTTCACCTTAACCTGCATCAGATTTAAAAGCCAGATGCTTGCCTACAATGCCAAAAATGGATCAGTCACAACTTAATTTGAGTCATTTGAGCCTCAGGTACAGCATGGCATGGTTCCCTCAAGATGCAGTAAGACAAGCTTTGAGATTCTTCTTTATACTGGCACCCAGGTCCCAACACTGGAAAGAAAACAAACCAATCAGTGTGTGTGTTTGAGGCATTATGTACCTGACCCTTGTTAACATAAGCTTGTTTGTAGTGTTAATGCCTTCTGCAATGGATCCATTTGATCTTTTGACTCAGCAGCCGTGCAGTGAGGCCACGTCACTCTCAATTATGTTTGGGAAACAGTATTATTGCTAACATATGACCCAAGCAATAGCCGACGGGCGCGAGAGCTCTTTCTCCTAACCTATTCTGCACACACACACACACACACACACACACACACACACACACACACACACACATACACACACATACACACACACACACAC
>JBBPDA010161099.1:0-18423 GCA_037974385.1 Arnoldichthys spilopterus | reverse complement strand
TATGGCATTACCCAGATGCTGAAGGCTGCTCCTTGGAGCAAACACACAGAATCCCATATTGCAGTTAGTTACTACTTCCAAAAGGTGGCGGTAGTACACATAAACCGTGCCATTAAACAACAAAAGAAGAAAAAATATTTGTTAGGAGCTGATGGTAAAACGTGTTGCTTTAATGCAGTTTAAGGGTATAAAACTGTAACAGATGAAACAAACAAGTCTGAGATTTTATTCAACAATAAGGCATTTCGCAACATTCCACATGCACAGTGCTATTATTGTGGACACACTGAAATTCTTTCATTGTATTTTTGGCCAAAAGATTGCCATCTCCCCAGTAAAATGATTTTCATTAGGACTGTTAAAAAAAACAGGATTATGTAAATTAATGAGGACTGCTGTATCATTATACAATCCCATAATGGAATTTTTTAAAAGATGGAGATCCTCCTGTCCTGGGTGTACCCTGCCTTGGGCCCGTAGTCAGCTGGGATTGACTCCAGCTTCCCTGTGACCCAAAATGGAAGAAGTGATTTAGAAAATGAATGGCCACCAACACTATATCGCTATTAAAGCATTACAAGCAGATCACTCCACACGTATCTGTTAAACATGTAGCAAAATATTATCATATAATATTGTGATCAATGATATTGTGATTTAAAAGTAGTTTCCATGATTTTAATCATTAAAAATGTATATTTCTATTCAACAGATAAAAGAAAATGACCAGTAAATTGTGTCTTACTTTATCATCTTGCTTTGTCATCTCAAGAAAAATCAAACCCTGATAAGTGACCCTGAAGTCACTTGTATGAGTTCTGTATAGGTTTTGTAGTCCCAAAACCTGCAATGAATTTTTTAAAAATCTTATAGCTAATATTAATTAATAACACAACATGAATTAACAAGTATTAATGATAGAGCTACATTTGTGATGAATGAGAGAGAAAGAGAGAGAGATAGAGAGAGAGAGAGAGAGAGAGAGAGAGAGAGAGAGAGAGAGAGAGAGCATTCTTGCTGCTATTACCTGTGGAAGGGGTGGAGCATGGGAAGGCTGTGGTATGTGCCAACATAGCATAGTAGTGAGAAGCGGAGACAGAGAGAGGGCGAGAGAGGGAGAAAGAGGGAGGAGGGGGGGAGTCATTTTCATTTAGGACTACGCCATTGCTCACAACTCTCTACTTGAAAGCACCTGTTCGACGCAATTTAAACACGTCGACGTTTCCCTTTTAACAGCTTTTGGACCAGGTGGAAACTGGCCAACACTTTTTTTCTGTTGTCATTGCTCGGTATGGTGAAAGGAAAGCTTGACACCGGAGTGAGAGGTTTCAACACAAAGGTAAACGCAACACTGTGTGTTAGAGCAGCAGGTTTATCTTGTTCTTCCACAGGGACAGTCAGGTGTATCTGATTTTCCATTGGTATTCATTTCTGCTCTCGCTTTGGACAAAAAAGTAATGTAAAATGTAGAAATGGTGTCAAATAATAGGCCAGATTAAAAAAAATATATATGAAAACACATGAGAAGTATTTTACATTTCAGTGTAAGTGCTTATTCAAAGTGATTTCAAACCATATAAACTCATAATAGAAATAAGTGGATGCTAACAGATAAAACTGGTAATTACCTAACTGGTAAAACTTCTTACATTGAAGAAGAGATTGGATATGTGCTTTCTGTAAGTTCAGGTATGTCGTACCTGGCATGCTTTTCAATGTCCATCATATCACAGATGTATAAAGTTTATTTCTATAAGGGATTAGACTGTCTTGTTTAATCTCTTGGGCTGAGATCTCTCTGTTATTGACTGTAAGTCATGTTGTTTCTCATCCATCTGTAATATGGCCATGCATGTTGCTGGGTCTGTGTATGCATCTTCCCTGCACTGTAAGTCAGGTGTGTGTAGAGTATTCCTCTGGGCAAAATTTGGGTTGATCAGCTTAATTCAACAAGTTTGAACATGGAACCAAAGGTGGCTTGTGGAATCATTATGCAAAATATTGTAGAAAATTGTAGCTCCTTTCATGCCGAGTGGATTACTTGTGTACATTTTCACATGATGTTTGTTTAAAACACAGAAGTGAACAATTTCTTATAGTTCTGTTGGTTGCTGTTTTGTGGTTTTTTGGAGGTTTTTGGTCATACAAATTTTGCATATTAGCATGTATTAACAAATCTACAATGTTCATTAGAGAAATACACTGATGATTTAATAGCCAGCTACACAGAAATGAAAAGTTAATCTTACAATGAGGGTTTTTTTTGCCAAGCACCTGTACTTAATCTGCTGGGATTTAGTTGAAAAGGAAGTTCTCTGTAAGTCTTTTTTTTTTTTTTTTTTATCTTTCAGCGGTCAATGATAAGCTGTTATTTCCTCATTGAAACTGGGGAATTTTAGCATCAGCTCTACTGATGTATACCAAGATAAAATAGCATGTTTATGAAGCTCAAGCCTCAAGAATTTAGAAAGGCCTGTTGGCAAAGCTTGGCCAGCTTTAAAGCCTTTTGAGCCCTGAGTCATTTAACACTGAGTCATTCAACACATAGATTCATTTTCAAATTTCACATAATATGGTCCGCTGATGTATCTCTCGTCCTTTGCAACTTGAGTCACTTTATTTGGATATGCAAACTAAACTAGCCAGCATCTATCTACTGCTAGTCTATTGCAGTTCATAGCTAAGTTCTTGAGGCTGTAGCATAAGCCTTAAGCTCGTGTAAACTGAATAACTTACAAATAAAAAATAGAAAATTGTCCTATGTGTAAAGAGTTTCCTTCAGATTACAGATATTATGTACTCCTGATGATCTAAAGTAAGATATTTATTAATGGATCATAACAGATTCAGATTAATTGTATTTGGAATGTAATTATTTTGTAAACACTGTGACAGCAATGCCTTGCCATGGGCAGTTTGGTAGAGTGGTCTGTCCTAATGACCATCATAATGCTTTATGATTTTGGCCAGAAAAGGGGTTCCATAGTGTGATAGATCATCAATTGCTGGAAATATTATGTATATTCTCCCTGCTCGACTATAGACTCAAGAAAATGCTTGAAACTGTGAGAGTAATTTGAAATGGTATGCAACTGTAACAAAAACATGACAAACTGTTCAAATGATGTTCATTCATTCTTTAAAAAACAGGTACACAAAGGGTTATGAGCCAGTGAGAGCTATTTTAGTTGCTTAAAAAAAGATCTGAGTGTGAAGAACATTTTTAAGGTATGACATAAACATAAATACATGTTGTTTGCAGAAATGGTTCTTTTAAGAAACATCCACTAAAACCTCTTTTTAGGCAAAAAACAATTTGCAAAAACATATATTTTTTAAATGAATTGCTTTAAAATGTTTGTCTAAAAGGCCCCCTGTAATGTGAGAGGCATAATAACTCAGAAGCTGATGTGAAATATATATTATACTGGACCACTGGTTTGAGTAAATCGTCCAAAATTATAAGACAAGAAACTGAAAATGAAGTGTACATGTTACAGTACATATTCAAATGTCATTCAAATGCTTATGTGAAACATAGTGTAATATAGGCTGGGGTAAATGACCAAGATAAATTGCATTTTTAATGTAACTAAAACAAAAACTGTGGCATTTTGTTCCTGTGACATTCAGTTTGCTTCAAGAAGTTAATAGCCTTCACTTGAAAAGATGTCTTATTGTCATTATAGTTAAATAATAGTTTAAAATGCAAAATCCTAATATAAGGTTCCTTCTTTATAAGTATAACATTATGAGGTATCCTACATTGTTTAAGTGTCATAACTGTAAAGTTACACATTAATAATGCACACAACAATGTAATTGCTAGTTAAATTGTAACTACACAGTTATTAGAGACATGTATACACATATACAACTAGACAGTAGGACCAGTATAAACTAAAGTAAACTGAACCTTTATCAGGATATCAAGTCAACATTTGAACGCAGCTGTATTAAGAAAATGCAGTTTCATTCTGCTTATTATTTTTCAAAAAGGGTCCTTTGGACTCTTGTACAGGAAGACACAAGCTTGATCCACTTGAAATACTGCATACCACTGGCATCACACTCAGTTTGCGATCATTGTTTACTTCCATACTTTAGTGAGCTCATATGAGAAGAGGAAAGAGTACACTCCTCCCTTTGCACACAATGGAGGAAGTCTAAAATATGCTGTTAGACTAAAGCAGGCTAGTTTCACCCCTTTAACCAGGTATGTGAAACCTAAAGCCTGTTTGAGAACCCACTGAACCTTGTTTTAACTGGTTCATGCTCCCCGTGGAATCTGGGCTGTTTTCCCCCTATTCAGAATCATTTCGCATTTTGTGGTAGTTTTCAAATGATGTTTTGACATGGTCGCTCCCCAGTAAGGTCACTTTACACCAATCACATTAATATCATTAAATCCACCCGCCTAATGTTGTGTAGGTCCCTCTCAGGCCACCATAATAGCTCTGACCCAGCAAGACATGGACCTCTGATGTTATGCTGTGATATCAGACATCAAGACAGTAACAGCAGTCCTTAAAGTCTTGTAAGTTGTAAGATGGGACCTCCATGAATTGGAATAGTTTGCCCAGCAGGTGTTTGGCTGGACTTAGATCCAAAAAACCTGCCCTTTTGGAGATGTCATCTAGCCGTGACAATTAGGCCCTTGTCGAAGTTACCTAGATCCTTACGCTTGCCCATTTTTCCTGTTCTTAACACACCAGCTTTAAGAACTGACTGTGTAATATATCTCACAAATTGACAGGTGTGGGTGACCAATGTATAGCAAATGTACTGTATAGTGATTAAGTGATGAATTCCAGACACAGTGATAATAACATAATTGGCCTTTTTATACATTTCCAATAAAGAAAAGTGACATAATAAAATGATATGACATAAATTGAATATTTTGGAATTGTGTGAAAACCTTTAGGCCTAACAATATATTACATTGGCATATGTGACATTATTACATAATCATACATTTTCCGATAGATTTTCCATCTTTTAAATGGCAGCTGACATCCATCTATGCACACTTACGTCCAATGATCTTTGTTGGTCATTAGACATTTAATCACGTATAAAAAAAGAAAGAAAGGCACAAAAAAGGATTCTCTTGTTTTACTTGACTTTATTTTTTACTGTTTATGCTGATGAGTTTTCTTCCTGCAAGTGATCAAATTTCAGTGTTGACAGGCCAACATGGGAAAATGTGAGAGCATATTATCCCAAGAAGTGAGTCAGGTTACGCCAGTTCTAATTGCATCCAAAAAAAAAAAAAAAAAGCAACACGCGTTCTGATTACTTGTCATTATGTTACATAACCACCAACACTTGCATTTATCATGTTACAACCTTACATTGAACACAAAATGAATTCAAGTCACCTAAGTCTTTCATGTCTCCATTCATGATAGCACTCTCAGGTGATGCGTGTAAAATTACCACTATGGAATGTGTCCCACTAGGCTGCTTTCTTTGGCCTTCTGCTCCCAGGCTGCTTTTGCTGACAGTATATCTAAATGCTTAATTTAGAAGAGGAGCTCGGAGAACAGATGTGTCTTTTGTGAGGGACGTTCAGCACCAGGATCTAATCTACTGCAGCTCAGCTGAGTCGGGCACTGGGTGTGTAATTACACACACATCCTGTCTGCAGAGTGCACAGTAACCACTAAAACTTTCAGTCCCCACTGAGCTAGAGGATACATTGTTGGGAAGAACATGAAGATGTCTGTTGGTGCCTTTCTGCTCGGCCAGAAACTTCAAACATTATGTTCATGTTTTGATTCATTCAAGCCTAAAATGCGAGGAAGATCATGCTTTTTATCATCTAGCATTGCTTAACTATTTAGAGAAGATACACAGTACTTGTTTAAGGGTGATACCAGGTCGTAAAGAAAATTCTAATGTTTGCACAAAAGAAACTCAAATCTGTTCTGATCCAGGAATAAATATCACCCTTAATATTAGAGATGACATAACATAACAGAGCTATATAGCTAACATTAACATAAGAATCGATTAGCCATGAGAGTAGTTGTGATAGAGTTTTTTGTTGTTGTTTTCAGGGATGCCCCGATCCAATAATGATATCAGAGATCAGTCCAGTAATGGCTCAAATAGCTGGATTGGGTATCAGTAAAAATGAGCTGGTCCATGGGGCTGATCTATTCAATTATATTCTGTTACTCTATGTTTGCGTAAAATATGCATGTGAGCACCAACTGTAATTCTTTTTAATTTTTAAGATTTTCTTTACTAAGTTGCTGGCCCACAATTATTGTTTTAATAATAATAAATAAGTCAGTCAAACCCAGTCTCTTCCACACAGTGAGACATACAGCTTATTAATTAAACACTGGTTTCAAATCAGTACTCAGAATGGGAACACATCCAAAGCCAAGGTATTGTATCGGTATTGTGACTGAAATAGCAGTGAAACATAGAGGAGGAAACAGACAGACAGACACACACAGACAAACAGACCTGTTTGTAGTTGTAAAAATATAATTTTTGTCCCTAATTTCCTGTTGTAGCGATCTAAATACAGAAGAAACATAAATGGCAAGGAAGTGAAGGGATTGGCAATACATGTGAAAGAGAGTGAGAGAATGAGAGAGTGAGAGAGACAGAGAGCTGCAAGCCATAATCAGGTCTTTTTAAATGAGGTCATGTGGAAATATTTCATGCTAAGTTTTCTGTAAAAAAAATAGATCAGCATCACTATCGCTGCATCAGTATCACTACAGTGTTAGTATCTGTTTCAGTATTAGGTAAAAATTTATTTTATTTTTTTTTCATTTTCTTATTTTGCTTATTAAATATAACATGGGACACCTTTAGAAATGTTGGGCTCTATGAACGAGTCTTATATTGTATCTTATACAATCTTTACCTACAAAGTAAACAACCATCTTTCATTAGAAACTTAAGCTAAACGTGCAAGTTAATGAGTATTAACTTTAGCAAAACATTGGAATTTGGAGTGAAATATTTAAGCCAGGGACTCCCTGTATTCTCTTTCCAGACCTTGAAACTGACACACAGCTCGAGTGCAACAGTGAATGACGACATGTTTGCTTTTCGATAACAACCCTTTCTCACTTGGCTTTGCCTTCCGCTAGGTATGGTATGAAAGGGAGGTTTTATGAAGCCTACCACAGTTTAAACAAGATGTTGTTACGGCGGCTTTGAATGGATCATTTTTTTTATATTATCAATGCATTCATATTCAGCATTTACATGAGGTAGTTATATATTTTATGGCACAAAAATATCATATTATATAACCAAAATATTTGGTTATCATTTGAAATAACCACTTTATGGAAAATCACAATTTGTTTAAAGCGACATTATCAGTTTTTTTTATGTGCCTGCCATGATGTATTAAGGTTTCAGGCTTTTACACTTAATAATAATTATCCAGCTGTAAAAAAATAAAACTTATTTGGAGGAATTTGGAGGGAAATATTTAACCCTGGGACTTATATTTTCTTATTTAGACAGGCGCACAGACAATCCTAGCTTTTTAAAAGTCTTTTGGTTTCCATTAAACATAGTTATAAACTGATAGAAGTGATGCAAACAAGTTTACTGATGCTTACACCTCCAGTCTAGTTACAGGTGTGTGATATATTGCATGTTTTCATTGATTCTGGCTTTAAATGGCAGAAGAACCAGATTAATCAGCAGAGCTCAGCTATTCAGAGATATCAGTTTAATGCCTGGTACAGGCTCAGGGTCAATACCTGTCCAACTGGATTGTATATTAGATAGGAAAATAGCAAACTTGGTTCAATTCTGTAAAAAATCCTAAAACATAAAAAAATTACTAGTAGTGCAACAGGCGTTCAGAGTGTGTTGTATCACCTACAAATATATCCCAGCAAGTGAAATTATGTTACATCTAGTGTTTAGATATATAATCTATGTGATTATGAGATTGTTGTAAAATATAATTTGATTATTTAACTTATCTGGTATAAGTGTTAATTCACTAGCAAATAATCTGACCTATTTTAAGAAGTAATGCAGCTAAGGTTGCTTTGAAACAAGAATACTTAACTCCCAATGAAATAAGATAATTTCAGTAAATCCTGTCATATTATTATTAATATAACAATAATCTCAAAGAGAAATATTAGATATTTAGCTTACATTAGTTGATTTAGCTTGCAACAGCATTTCTTGGAGCATATTTTTGAATTTGACAGTAGTCATGCAGCCTCTGTTATATTGGCAGATGTTCAGATTTGACTCAGATCTCAAGCCAATGTTTAATAATGTATTTAATGAGCTCTGGAGGAGCAGAGTGTTAAGGTGATGCTGGAACCTTTACCCATAACCCAAAGATCTTTCAAACATTTGCCCACAACCACTTTAGTTCAATGATCCTCTATAGTTATTAAGGTATTATTGTTAATACGCCTGTGTTTGATTTGTACAGCACACATGTGAGTCATTTCTAATGCTGTAATTGTTCTGTGTTTAAGGAACACACGCTGATATTTAGGAGGTCTAAGATTCAGAAGACCATGAGTGATCTTAGGTCTTGTAATAGACGGTTTCCAGTATAATTGCTCTTTAGCTTGGGGTTGGTAATTCAAACCTGCATTATGGCAAAATAATCAACAAACCAGAAAAAAAAAACATTTCAAACTAAGCTGCAAAACAGCCAGTTTTTGAAAAAAAAACAGCTCTTGTGATATCAGCAGTGTAAAGCTGCCTTTTCAGTCTATAGCAGTTTAGCAATTAAGTTATTCAGTGTGTTACACTCTGACCTGCTTTATGAGTGAGGGCAGCTAATCAGTACCAAGATCATTTAATAAGTCATAAGGCACAGTAAGAAAAATAAAAGAGGTTGTTAATTAGTGATATAAAAATAAATAAATGGAGGAAAAAAATAAAGAGAAATGTAGCATATGGTCCTTTTAAGAGTCATGTGTTAGCAACAGAGCTAGAAGTGTTTGTGATCATTTCTCCCCCCTTTCACAGAGTGAAGTATGTGTTTGATAAGCGTGAGTGAACATAGTTTCAGTGTGTACAGGAATGTGTACATTGGTTAATGATCACCTTAGGCAGATTGCTAGACAGTTTTGCCACCTCCACAGTGAACCATACACCATACAGCCCATTGATCTTTGCCCTCACAGTGAGTTACCAGAGCAGACGACCAGTTTAAACTGTTACACACGCTCAGCAGTGCAAGTCTCCACCTGCACTTTAGCAGGCATCGCCTTAAACATTGGCTCTGCCTTAAAAACGTGAATATCAAAACTGATAATAAAGGCTGAGCAGGTTAATGATCAGTGCCCAAAGGCAGAGTTTTTTTGCAGCCCTTTTCTTTAACACCATAATTCATTATGTGGAGATGAAAGAGGGAACTGATTCACCCAGTAGGAATGAAAAGATGTGTAGCAGCTTGATTGCTACATATTTTACAGACATATTTACAACTTTCTGTTGGGGAAACATGTCTTTTATAAGCACTTTGTGTTCACAGATGGCTCTTGGCTTGGGTGTGTGGTTGTAGAAACATTTATTTAGTAAAGCTCTAAGTGCGTGCAGGTTCTTTACCTTTGAAGGGAAATTCCATTGATTTACCTACATTTAATTATAATTCCATGATCATCCAGTGTGTACTGGTATGAAATGGTTCATTTTCAGGAAACATATAGACTCACATTTCATTAGGGTGGTGGTGAATAGAAACAGGAGTCACAAAGTCACACAAATGAAGACATTTTTTCACAATTCAAACCCACCTGTGAACCTATATGTGTCTTCTGGGTTTTTCTACATAATGATGAGGATGGTAAAATAGAGGTAAACCTGAAAATGTGTAAACTTTAAAAAATTTGTAAAAATATCAACATTATTTTTCCTTACAATGCCTTGCATGGACCTGGCAAACCTTCACTAGAGAAAATATATTGAAATGAGTTGCAAATGCTTATACTAAACAAAAAAGGGAGTTACAATATAGTAAGCAACATTTAGGAAGAATATTTAGTTATTTAACATACACTGCAAAACAACCTGGACTATTAACTCAAATGATCTCATTTCAAGGCAATACATTTTTTTCTCTCTAATCTATTTTTACTTAAAAAAACTTACCTAACTGTAACCTTGTGTATAATATATGTTTTGGTAACAATTTTTTAGTTTAGTTACTGAGATTTTGTTTTTCACAATGGTTGTAAATCAATGCCTCTCTATATTTTTACCCATTTTGTGTAGAAAATTGTTAAGGTTTAAACTCTGGCCTTCTGATTCCTCTGACCACTGCAGTGAAAACTGCTGAATGGAATTTCTCTAGAATTACTCATTTCACATCAACCCCTTCTGAAAGACATTTTATATCTTAATGATTAAATTGTGCAAAAAATATTGAAAAATTAAAGGTTCTTATGGGACCTAAAAGTGGTCCTTCTACAACATTGCTGTAAAAACCCTTTGTGGCACCTTTATTTTTATGAGTGTTATTTAAGTCCGTACATTAGTTGTGAAAGTCTGTACACTTCTCTTTGTAAGGCATTTGATATTGTCTTCCTTTGGGCCACTTGATCCATGGGAAAAGATTAATATTGTGTTTCCCAGCAGATCCTGTTTTTGGCCAGAGAGCATACGTTTGGTTTAAGATATTTCATTTTAAACGCCAAATCATTCATTTGACATGGACACGTTTTGCCCTCGCACTGATACATTGACAGAAAAAAAGCAGGTGCAGGTACATTTTTTCTCATTAAGGTACAAACGATGTAAATATACCCTCAATGGCATAACATGGTCATTGTGGTTTAATTTTGTACTGAAATATGTGTTTCCCAGGGGAAAGGGCCACATTTGTACCTTTTCATATCAATAATAGTACTGGAGTGAGTACAGAATGTACAGAGTCTGTGCAATGGTTGTTCCCTAACTAAAGGTCGTGAAGGTGTACCCTTGATGGTTCCACCCCTGTGAAGTGAGAGGTACCACCCCAGTGACAGTTTAATAACTTTTTTTTCTGAGAGTGTAGTGAGAATGTAGCGCATGCAAAGTGACGCTTTGCACATAATTAACAACCTCAGTTCATGGTTTCCTAGAGCAACAATGAAAAACTATTAGTAAACTGAGGATTAGCACCTGTTCTATATCTATGATCTTTGTAACATATTTTCTAGTTTCTGTCATCCTCTCAAACTTGTAAGGCAGCATTCCTTAGTGGATCAAGCAGGAATGCCAACATCAGGCTGTGGGGACTGTGTTATACAGTGTAGTCTGCTGTATGTCACTCCTCAACTAAACACAGAGTGCCGCATTCTGATTTGTGTAGGAGCACTGTTTGTTCACTTGGGTTATTGCCTTCATGTAAGTCACTTCTCCAAACAATTATGCGCACGGAGGGAACTAATATGCGTGTCTCTGGGTGCAGGTAATGAGGTGGAACTAATTGTTTGCTCAGATAATTGAGAAAATTAACTATAATGTAATAACACAGGGAGTTAAAACCACCATGTCATCAAAATATTAACATTATATCATGACAGATGACACAAGTAAACAAGATTTTTACAGAAAGAACAGCTACACATATTACTGAACATCTCAGACTTTTAATAGCCATTGTTACAGGTACAGTTACACTGGCGTCTGCTGGTGTTTGGTTGAGATTTTTCTAAAAGAATCTCATACTTGGAAACACTTTTAAAGATACAGTGATGTATTTTGAAGGTGAGAGGAACTACAAGCACTTTGGGGCTTATACATGAGGGCAGCTGATCAAATGATTATTATTTTTTCCATTAATTGACTAATGTAGAAAGGAACCAGGTACTGCATCACAGCTATGAAGACGAATAATCACATCTCTTTATTAGAAATTGGACATCAACACAAAAACATACTCAGTAGGGTTATTGACATGTTTATTGAGATTATGTACCCTTTGTCTTACAGGACACTGCCATGTGAAAGGGGCTGGTGAGTCAATCTCATAAAGAGAGATGGAGCTAAAGGTGTGGGTGGATGGGGTGCAGCGTGTTGTTTGTGGCCTGTCCGAGGAGACGTCCTGTCAGGATGTGGTCATTGCTCTGGCTCAGGCTATGGGTATGTATGTTTTTTCACTACTTTAACTGTAATTGTAGGATATTGTTCTTTGTTGAACTGTGTTGATTGTAACTGTTGATTGTTAGTGTTCTTTGTTATTGACTGATTATCCCTTTTGCTTCTGTAAAGCGACCTTGGGTTTGAAATATGTATATAAAAGTATTATTGTTATTATTATTTTTTTAAATAATAATAATAATAATTATTATTATGTATTAGAATGAACAACTGCTAATTAGTTACATTAGGTTTACTGTTAATGCTTTTCATACAAAATACAATGTATTTTGCAAATTACAAATTATATATATTTATATATATATATTTAATAAAAAAAAATGTCAGTGTTATATGTAAACTTTGTAACTTGGGAATTGTATCTTGTAATTTTCAAATAAATGGATCAGATTTTTATAGTTAACAGTGGAAAGCAAAAACATCTGCATAATTACATTGTTGAGATCATTTGAAGTCATTATGAGTAATCTGATGTGAATTGGTTCACTGTAGATTCTGACTTCTTTACAGTGGTGGTAATAGGAACCAGGAGTCACAATGTCTATAGCAGTATTGTGTTTTTTGCTGTACAGCCATCTGCATGTACCTCTGCACTATAACTGGATCAGAACAATCATACAAAGTGCACTGTATATCTCTCAGACATTCAGATTAATGTACATGTGCTCATGTTTTTGCTCCAGGCCAAACAGGTCGCTATGTCCTCATCCAGAAGCTGAGGGACACAGAGCGCCAGCTTGTTGCTAATGAGCGTCCTCTGGAATCTCTGGCCAAATTGGGCCAGCTGAGCAGCGAGGTACAGTTCATCCTTCGGCGCACTGGCCCCACCAGCAGTGAAGGCTCAGACCTGGACAAAGCACCTATCTTCCACAGACAGCTAGAGCCAGAACCCCCTAAGAGGAAGGAGCCCAAGAAGTCTCTCACCTTCAATTTGGGGCCCACTACCTCACCACAAACACGTATAAAGCAGTTCAGAAAGGCGTCTAGAGACTCTCCAGAGCTAAAGGAGCCCTCAGCTCCTACCTCGTCGCACGACCAAGCTGGTCCATCCAAAGATGAGATCTTCCGGTTGGTTCTTAAGCAGCAGGGAAATCTGCAGGCACTCCATGCCCATTTGGAGACTCTTGAGCAGCAAGTGTGGGCTTTGGAGCAACCTCCTCCTCCATCTCTGTCCCCCGACCAGCTGGAGGAGATGGACGTTCTAGGAGGGGCTTTTAGACGCAATGAGGCTGAACTTGCCCATGCGGAGTACTGGGAGTCAGAGTATCACTCTGAGTTTCAGAAAGAGCAGAAAATGCTGAAGCAACTGAGAGAGCTTCACTCAGCCCTGGACGAGCACAGCCGAAGGATTCATGAAACAGGAAACCAGTCTGGGAGACTTGAGAGAGACATCCAGCTCCAAGCAGGACATAGGAAGAATGGTATGCGCCACAAACAAGCTGAGATGGAGGAATCTCTAGGCCAGATGAAGGGACAGCTCGACACAGTACTTCGTCAAGGTTCAGAATTGAGTTCATCCATTGAAGAGACAGAAAAGGGTCTGAAGAAGGCAGAGGAGCTTTTGCAGGTAAGCAGTATATTCTTGCTGGCTGTTAAAGGACACTATTTCTTTTTTGTTCCGGTGCATGCACATTGCCCTGAGATGAAGGCTGAATGTTATTTATGTCTTAAATAGAAAATAGACTTTCTCTGTAAATATCCCAGAAGATAAGTCGGCAGGCCTTAGCTTCAAGAAGCACTTGAGTAAAAATAAAAAATGTAGCCATTGCTACACCTTTTATAAACCTACCTACTCACCTTATAGAGGCACCTTGGGCATATACATGAGGGCAGCTATTTGAATTATTAATTTTTTCTGCAAGTTGGCTAACTCAGAAGGAAACCAGATAGCTAGCCTCACTGCTATGAAAATGAATAAACAGATCTGTAATTTTTGACTGCTACATTCATGGTATGTCACTGGATTTATTTAGCCCTGTTGGGATTCATGATTGTTGTTTAACGTATTTACACAATGCAGGTTGGGATTGTAGTAAGAAAGCACATTTGGACACAAAAAGGATACATAACTGTGAACTCTGTCAAACACTTAAACATATTAGCACATTAAAGAGGAAAGTGACCCATCACAATCTTACTGCAAAATTATCTTTAGCCATGACTGTCAACATTGCATTCATAAAATCATCAAATCGCTCAAGGCGACCTGAGGTCTTATCCTTATTTGTAAATTAAGTTAGATGTGGATTTGAGGACTTACTGTGCATAATCAAAGAGGAGGTTAGCTATAGTAGACCAAACCAGATCAGAACTTAGATGAGCATATACAATACATTTCATGGAAAGGAAGCATAATGCTGAAATGTGGATTTAAGGACAATAATAATAATAATAATAATAATAATAATAATAATAATAATAATAATAATAAAGGTAGCAAGTAGCAATTTAAATTGCCTTACAGACATGTGATAATCTTTAACAGTAATGAAAGGAATTTAGTTTAGTGATTTAGAGTTTTAAGAACAAGCTTAAATACATGATAGGCTGTAAAATAAACAACATGTATCAATTCTATGTTTTCAAATGTTCCTTAAACGTGAAGAAACATAAAGAATTATTTAAAGCCATCTTGATCTTGAACTGCTGTTCAGACCTGCCACTACAGCTGCTTAGCAACTGATTAAAATAAAACACACTTCAGTTCTTTGTTTTGATGAAAATTATGCGTCACGCTGGGCAAA
This sequence comes from Arnoldichthys spilopterus, assembly GCA_037974385.1. Classification (NCBI taxonomy): domain Eukaryota; kingdom Metazoa; phylum Chordata; class Actinopteri; order Characiformes; family Lepidarchidae; genus Arnoldichthys; species Arnoldichthys spilopterus. Next base: position 3,568 of record JBBPDA010161099.1, on the reverse strand, counting down.
TCAATGGTAAAGTGAAGTTAAACAAACGCAACCGTGTAAACTTTACTGTGACTCAGGTTAAACAGGGCTGTGGACACCTTAAATATCTCTTACATCATTGCCACTCCCACCTGCATTTCCTGTGTAGGCCTGCTGTTCCCTAGTCCTTCAAGGTAACAAGCACCCACAAGGTGTAAAATTTCATAGAATTAGGCAGGACCATGAAGTTTACAATAAATACATCAATACAAAAGTAAATAAATAAACAAACAAACATAGATTTGATGGAAAACAAAACATAAAAGCATAAGCAACAGGAAAATAAATGTATACAGAATTTAATGGAGGAATTATAGTTGTATTTACTTTATTTTTGCTGCCATCCTGAGGCTGCTTTGTGAACTAACACTAAGTCTAGGCCTGTGCTCCTTCTCAAATAAGGTCATAGTGAATCAGAAGCACAATGTTTGTTTATAAAACATTATTACTGAGGTGAAATATATAATATTGTTTAACATTGTATATTTTCCCCACCTGCTGGTGCACTGTGATGTAATAGTGATGAAACCAAACCTGTAAATGGTTGGAATTTTGCTCAGTACAACCAGGGGCATGAGGTAATGTCAGTTTATATTTCAAGTTGACTTTAAAGCCAATCAGTTTCTTCTACTTAGTCAAATACTATATAAATAACAATGGGTGTGAACCAGCCAAGTCATTCCATTCAGTTTTCAAAACTTGAATTCAGAAATGAGTGATGAGTGGGCTGAGCAAGAAACACTGGTGACAACTCCTACAGTGCTACAGCTTATATACTGGGCCATCTTTTCCAACTAAACTGTGCCTTAGTGCAGCAGGCTGTTAATTGTCTTTTTGTTTTTCAGGATAAAAGCAATGAGCTTGGTGAGCTAAATAAAGAGCTTCGCCAGTGTAACCTGCAGCAGTTCATCCAGCGGACAGGACCTCCAGTCCAGCCCAGTGTCCAGCCAGATGAAGATATAGCTCTCCTTATGCCTGATGGACAGAGCGATGAAGGTAAAAAGTAAAAAGACATTTTTCTGCTGATCCTGTGTTGAGCTGAATTCAGTGGTGCCCAGTTTAGTCCCCATGTTCAGACAATTTTTTCATGTTCTCTCTGCTTAACACACCTAGTTTAGATTAAAATGCCACAGTTATTCATCTATATATGGCAAATGTATGACATGGCAGGTAGCCTATAGAAATAGGACACTTATTTGCCAGCTGCAGTGTGTACACATGTATGTACTTAATGTAAACACTGCCATTTAAAAGAAAAGTTGACACAACTTATCTCCAGAATAAGGCAGGCATGCAGGTTAAAAGTATAGTTTGGCAGAAAAAGCAAAATTTTCCACTTTCTCCAGATGTAGATGATCAGCCAAGACATGTCTGGAGCCCTGCTTCTTTAATTTTGCACTCTAGCCCAGAGGCTAGATGCCAATACTCACAGAAATCTCTTATGCAAATACATCAAAACCTCTCCCACCATGCTCAATCCACATCCAGGTCCTCATTAAGGTGGTACAGACTTATGGATGTGGTTTAGGAAAAATGAACAAAATTCCTCAGCATAACCAAACACTGTGGCAGCTGTTTTGGACAACAAGATTTTCACAAACCTCAGGAGCAGGAGTACTCACCTGAATGGCAATGACAATAATAAATACAAAGGAATCTGATCAGGGATCAGTCCTCCTAACAACTGTTGTTTGGTTTATTTTGTAGCTCACAGTAAGTCATATTGTGTCCTAAACCATATCCACAAGGTCTGCTCCATCTCATTAAAGTGCTGGATTCAGTTTAAGAGTTTGACAGTATGTTTGGGTGACTAATGACTGTTACTGTTTATTAGACGTATTAGTGCCAGTGCTAAACTAAAGAAGCAAAATTTGGACTGCAAATATGTCTTGGCTCTTCAACTACCTCTGGGGTATGGAGATCTGGGAACATTTTTCCATCAACTGTTCTTGCAGAAATGCTGTTGTCCAACTTGCATTAAAGAACATAACTGTAAATGTCCCATGTCTCTTGCTCTTTTTAAACTGTCCCAGACTCAAATCACTCAGTGTTGGAATTTAACCCCCGCACCACTGCCAAGCAGATCCTGGGGAATCCACGCAGTCTACAAAACCCACTGGTCTCCAGGCTCCATCCTGAGGGTGTGTATGTGTGAAAGCAGCCACAATTGGGCAGCCATGGTGCCCCCTGTCCTCCTGCTTCTACTGCCTGTCCAAGCCTTCTCCTTCCTGCTTCCCCAACTCTGCACTCTTCCTTACTGTGCTTCCTTTGGTTCCTCAGCTCTTCTTCTCTTTTTCGGCTCTTCAGTTCAGTGAGCACTTTTTTGTTTTTAGCACAAAATCTGATTGAGATGTGTATATGAAACCATTTTTCCAGACCAAGTCCTAGACTTAAATGACTTTTGAATGGGAAATCATCACTGATGTTACAGTTTAGTCCTAGGCTTATCCTTATCCTTAGTCTAAAGAGAAACACACCCAATTTTTTTAAAAAACTCCTACATTTTTGGTACAGCTTGCTGGCAAGGCTTTAGCTTGGACATATTTGGCTGGATATTTTGGTTGCTGGACAGTTTTAACAAACCAGTGACTCAGAAGTGTATGAAAGTCCAGCAACATATGACACAATTGTACCCATGCTACCCCCACTACCATGCCACTACCAAGCCATGCTGAAAATGGTCCAACCAAATAATATGCAGTCAATGGTGGTCCAGTTGTGGTCTCTTTGCATTGATAGATGTGGGTGGCAGATAATTTGTGCAGAACTAAGGATAAACTGTAAGCTGTAAACCCGTAGAATGTGCCCATACTTACATATTTTCTGCAAAAATGCCCAATAACTGTAGGTACAAAGTATAAAATGGGTGTCAGTCATTTATAGATGTAAACATTTCCTACATAAAACAGTAGGAAACTAAACATCAGCAAGCCGAATCATTAATGGTCATAATCATCCTCCTTTGCTTTTGAAAGCTCAATCCATTTTTGTGTCTTGCAGTCCTGTCATCCAGAGAGGTGTCATGGCGATAAAGCTGGGATTACGAGCCTGAGGATCTATTCACTGTTCACTTTATTTTCTTGGTCTTTAATAAAGAATGTATTGTCTTTTGTACCATTTTACAAAATCAGTTTGTACAAACATGAAATGTGAGCATAATTCCATGTGTGTAAATATTGTGTTCTTTGTAATTATGAAATAGATTAAGATAACTGTGGAATGTATTTTATAAACCTAGTTTCTACATCTATAAGCTATGTGCATTATTAAACAATTGCTATATAATGTCTGATGGCTGTGTGTGCTTTTTAGATGTAATTGCATCTTCAGCATGGTATGTTGCAATTATGACAATGGCTATACAAATGCTACCAAAACCTTCACTGCAATTCTATAGTTTTTGTTACACACTGAGAGACAAACCAGTGAAGCCAATAAAGCCCTTTGCTTAGTTTCACAGGTGTCCTAATGATGCAAATGAGAAAGTGGTCAAGAGCAAGGACAACTAATGCCACCCCCAATTGCCATTCTTATATGTGGTGGGTTAGAA
>JBBPDA010160999.1:0-18430 GCA_037974385.1 Arnoldichthys spilopterus | reverse complement strand
TGAATTATTTAGTATCTACTATGAATTATTCAGTATCTACTATGAATTATTCAGTATCTACTATGAATTATTCAGTATCTACTATTAATTATTTAGTATCTATTATGAATTATTCAGTATCTACTATGAATTATTTAGTATCTACTATGAATTATTCAGTTTCTACTCTGAATTATTTAGTATCTACTATGAATTATTCAGTATCTACTATGAATTATTCAGTATCTACTATGAATTATTCAGTATCTCTTGTGCAAGGTCTGTAGTTTTGAGAAGCAGTGGAAAAGTTCAGTCACTTGCCCTGAAGCTGCAAAATGTCTCAGCGACACACGACACATCAAACGCACTGGTGATCTCTTTTCAATGAGAAACTAATATAATGACGTCTGAGGCTTCACCTTCATCCGAAATCACACCGTAGATAATGAGGACTCGGCCCAGTCTATGTATCTGAACCCGGTCTGCATTCGGATACTGGACCGCTCTCTCTAATCTGTGTGTGTTCTATCAGCTCTGTGATTCTTATAGGTTCTTAAAGAAGTGTGTGTGTGTGTGTGTGTAGCTCTTATGATCCTGCACGCTCTGCCTGTGTGTGTGTTTAGTCTCTGTGTCTCCTCTCGCCAATCTGCGAATACTCGTGTGTTTGCTGCACAAACAGGCCGAAGCCATCAGTGCTGAAGCTCTTTGATCTACACAGGCTCGGGGCACATGAGGATGCAGAGTCTAATGCATGCAAACACACACTCCAAACCCAACTCAGTGCCAGCTACTAACACACACCCACCCATGTCTTCATTCTCCCTGAACAACATATCACAAAGATCCTACAGGATTCCTATGGAGTCCTGAAGTAGACTCTGATTATAGAAGTGTGATAGAGAAGAATCAGATCCACAGAAACACTGTACAGGTTTAAGGGCCTCGCCACTCTGATGACATTGAGACTATTAGTGGTGGTGAAAAAAAAGGAAAAAATGAATCATGTGATTCACTCTTCTCCTGTGAATAAGAAAGTATTAAAGATTAAAGAAATGATTATAGATTCCAGTGACTCATTTCCTTACGGAGATCATGCACAAGCAACCAGGCCCAGTGGCAGTACGTCCTTATTCACTGCACTGCTAGTTTCAAAAAATAAAGCTTTTGTAAGCATAATGCTAACAAGAAACAAAGAGTTTAGCATAACGCTAACATAAAAACGATCAAAGGAAATTTCACTGTCCTAAATTCCCCCATAATTCAGTGTGAACAGGCTCCTCCAGTGCAAGTAACGCTTCACTTCCACCAGCCAAGCTCTATGAATGTTTCTAGGGAATGTTGATAATTGTTAAATAGTGAATCTGAACCAAAACAGTATGTTGCTATCAGCACCCTGTATCCCTCCACCATGAATGGGTTTAGTTTTAGACCCAAAACCATCTCTAAACTCCTCCCCAAATCTCTTAACCACGACATGATGCTGAGGGAGCTTTTATAGAAACCAGACATCTGGTTCCATTCACCACCACTGTGAACAGGTCCTGAGTGGCGGAACTGTCTAAGCAATGGCCCTATCATGTCTGGCAACACCACAGTCCAAGAGAGCATGGGTGGGTAGTGGGGCCCTTCCTCTCCTCCATCACTCAGCATAACTGTCCTCTCTCTCGGGTTGGGTAGGGTGGTCCTTCTTAACATTATGTCACTCAGACCTAGCGAATATGGGAAACGGGACATGACAACATTAGGGAACATTTCATTCCAGGAAGAGATATGCCGAGCACCTGCAGGCTGTCTACGGCTAGCTCCTGCACAGCTGGGCTGAGGCATAAACATTAGCACACACTCACCAGCCGCCATTGCACGGGTGCACTTTTTTTTGTGTGAAGCTCGACTGGACGTCACTGTAGCATGAACAAGCTGAAGGAACAGCTGGCTGCAGGCCAGTCGAAGGCATAGAGGGCGAAGGTCATGTCGATTATGATACAGAGGGGATTTCCTCACTCAAAAGGTAGACATAGAATTTGCCTGTGGAACAAAAACACGTTTTTTTTATTTATTTTGCCCACCTCCTCAGATTCACGGTGCACCGAAGGACACACTGGGCTCTCAGCAAGGCATCATGGGAAAAGGTGACTTACAGTATGTTATCATAAACCAGTAAATCTCAGCGCTGCAAATACACATTTCACACACTCTTCAAAGAGTTGAGCTCTGGTGCCACATACAGCCCTGCCCCAGTGCACTGTGGTGAAGAATCCTCCAAAGAGCCCTGAATCTTTCCCCTCCCACTCAGAATAACTGTCCTCACTCTTCCTCTCTCTCTCTCTGGGTTGGTAGGGCGGTCCTCCCTCTCCCCCATCACTCGATTTAACTGTCCTCTCTCTCCCCCATTCTCTGTCTCTCTCTCTCTGGGATGGTAGGGTGATCCCCTAACTCCCCCATCACCCAGCATACCTGTCCTCTCTGTTTCTCTTTCTGGGTGGGTAGGGTGGTCCTCCCTCTCCCTCATAACTCAGTTTAACTGTCCTCTCTCTCTCTCCCCTCTCCCTCTCTCTCTCTATGGGTGGGTAGGGTCGTCCTCCCTCTGCCCCATCACTCAATTTAACTGTCCTCTTTCTCTCTTTCTTTCTGGGTTGATAGGGTGGTCCTCCTTCTATCCCATCACTGAGAAAAACTCTCTCTCTGGGTGGGTCGGGTGGTCTCACCTCTCCCCCATCACCCAGCATAAATGTCCTCTCTCGCTCTTTCTCTCTCACTCACTTTCTCTCTGGGTGGGTAGGGGGGGTCCTCCTTCTCACCCATCACCCAGCATAAATGTCCTCTCTCTCTTTCTCTCTCTCTCCCTCTCCCTCTCCCTCTCTCTCTCTCTCTCTGGGAGGGTAGTGTGGTCCTCCCTTTCTCCTATTACCCAGCATAACTGTCCACTCTTTATCTGGATGGAAAATGCAATATTGCTCAGAAAATTTTACCACAGTCCCACCTACAGTAAAGTCGATAATTGGATGATCATCACCACCTCAAAGCCCACGGTGAGTAAAGTTGGCTGTTTGCTGATTCGGGTTCTGCTTGAGGAACCCCTGGGTTGGAGGCCGCATCCAAAGATAACAGTCAAACTGGCTAAACTGGCCCAGAGGCCTTGGCTGCGTACTACATCTGGCGGGAAAACCAGAATGCTTTTAATGGGCCTTTCATTACAACCCCTATCAGCCCATAATGAGGCTAATGACCATGTGGAGTCCTCCTCAGGCCAGAGGCACACACACTTATGGTTTGTGGAAAGCCTGAACTATGATGTGAACCTGTGTTAGTGAGGTAGATTCCTCAACATTGATGTACACCAATCAGCCAAAACATTAACACCACCTGCTTAATATTGAGTAGATCCCCTCACGCTGCTGAAACAGCTCTGACTGTAGTGCACTGTCTGTTGTGACGTCTTATTATAAGGGTTCTCTGAGATCTCTTGGTTCCCAGAGCCTTGGGTGCTCATGATCCTGATACGGGTTCACCAGTTCTGCTTTCTTGGATCACTATTGGTAGCTACTAACTACTGCACACTCCACAAGACCTGCCGTTTTGGAGATGCTCTGGGTCGGTCATCTAGCCATCACATTAAGACTCTATTTAAGGTGGTTCAGATCCTTACACTTAGCCATCTTTCCTGCTTCCACCACATCAACTTCAGTAGCTGATTGTTCACTTGCTGCTTAATATAGCCCATCCCCCTGACAGGTGTCACTGTAACAAGGTAATCAATGTCAATTCACTTTACCTGGCAGTGATGTTAATGTTTTGACTGATCCGTGTAGAGCATCATCATTAACCATCAAAGTAGCCAAAGAGGTAATGATGTAAATGCAGAGAGATGCAAGTTCGTCTTTTTCTCTGCATTTATCCCTTAGAGGTCAAGAGCAGGGCTGCCTAAAGTAGGGCCTGCAAGGTCATTTGTAAACACATGATGATCCAAGATACACAAAGCGTCCCTATTAGCAAATAAAGGTGTCTAGGCGACAAGGGGGTGGAGTCAAGCTAATATATCAAGTAAGGCACAGATCCCAATCAGGGAAACAGTGACTAACTACGTCATGAACTATGTCGTCCACTACTACCTGTATGTAATGAAACATGGTGGGAAATCTGATAAGATGCAGCCTGTGGTTTTATCATGTACGTGTATGTGTCCGACTGCACAGCTAGAGAACAGCGGAGCCCACACAAACTAGAAAGGGGCCAGAAAGATCGAAGAAGGCCGTGGACAAGGTGAGAGCTTTTGCTCCGTCCTCTCAGTTCGGTGGAATGGTCAGTTTTGCGTGCTGGATGGCTCTTCTCTGGGTGAAGTCCGATCAGTTTCTATAAATATCTTGACATCTTCAAAAGTTCAAAAGCACATTCCTGGGCCAGTGGAGGGTCAAAGTGTGAGGCTTCACAGCTCAGTGTTGAAAATGTGGTCACTATCCTGAATGGAGGTGAGATTTCTGACAAGGCTCAGAGTACCTGTTGGTGCATGAGCTCATCGTTGTGGGAAACTTCATATCATTTGTCATATTTCACTATTTTAATATAAATAACACATTTATAATGCACAGTACAGTGGTATAATGCAAATAACACTGCTATAGTGCATTTTAAATTGTTATAATGCACATTACACTGTTATTTACAGTTATAATGCACATTACACTGGGCAGTGGAGGCCTGGGCCCGGGCACTACTGAAATACCCTTGAGTAAGGTACCGTCCCACTACACTGCTCCCTGCGTGCTGTTGGTAGCTGCCCGCTGCTCCACGTGTGCACATGTGATGGGTTAAATGCAGAGGTCACATTTCATTGTGGTGTTTGTGTGTTCACAAGGAGTTTCACTTCACCTCACTTTCACTTCATTATGAATGTTTCACTGCCATAATGCATATTGCACTGTTGTTATGCATACTACACTTTTATAATGCAAATAACGCAGCTATAGTGCATGCAACACTGTTATAATGCAGATAACACAGCTATAGTGCATGCAACACTGTTATAATGCAGATAACACAGCTATAGTGCATGCAACACTGTTATAATGCAAATAACGCAGCTATAGTGCATGCTACACTGTTATAATGCAAATAACGCAGCTATAGTGCATACTACACTGTTATAATGCAAATAACGCAGCTACAGTGCATGCTACACTGTATTAATGTATGTTTCACTGTCATAACGCAATTAACAATGTGTTTCATTGCTATAGTGCATATTACACTTTAATACTTTTATAGTGCAAAATTCACTCTAATAATGCATTTTACAGCATTATATTACATAATTTATAGCTGTTATGCATATCACATTGTTATTATGAATATTTAAAATGCATATTACACTCTTCTAATGCATAGTTGACAGTTATAATCGATATAATGCATTATATATACATCCTGTACAGACTCTTTGAGAAAGTTATCATTATGAAATGTAATCTATTGGCAATCTTGATGCAATACAGAGACTGATTTAACATTTCATATTCTCCAGATTAGAACAATATTACTCATTGCATTAGACAAAACAGGCAGTTGAAAAATTTGAACGCAATTATAATTATTAGCATTTATCTGCAGAAACAACACACTTCACCTGCCAGCACAAATTCTCCAATTCATCTGCTAAGTATCAAACCATCCAGAGTCGTCCCAGCAGACCCTGTACCCAGGGGTCTTATTATTATTATGCATTATTACTAAGTTATTAAGTAAGGTGCCAAGAAAGGCTGCTTGCACAAAACACCTTGTGTTGCACTGGCACAGGCCTGTATGTAGCACCTTCCTGATCTTCACTGTTGACAATAAACACTGAAATTGCATTAATAATGACATTATTATTAATATTATTGTTTACTAGTTTTATTCAGTTTAGCAAAAGATCATTCCCAGTGCAATGTAAGGGTTCGTCTAGTCTCGTCTGCTTGTTTTCCTTAGTCATGTGCCCTGTCCTTGTTTTGGTTTCTCCATGTGCTCCCTGCTTTGTGTCTGTGTTAGCCACGCCCTAGTCCCGCCTTGCACACCCGTCCCTCGTTCTCTGTCTCCACCCTGCGTCAGCTGTTCCTCGTTTAATGTCACTGCTTAGTCTTTTGTGTTTGGTTCAGTCTTCGTTGGTTATTTGTCTTTATTTCCTTGTCATCAACACCTTGTGGTCTGGTGTGTTTTTCCCTTAGCTTCCCTTTGTTGTCTCCCTGCCTGATTCCGGTTCCTATTTTCCTAGTTTTCATTTGCTTTCTTAGTTGTTTGTTGTTTCATTTTATAATAAACTCATTCGAATTCAGCTCTCGCTAACAATTGCTTCCAAACACCTCACATTCGTGACATACAGTTAATTTTGTATTATTTTCCCATAGATTTCTACATAATTCAGCAAAAGCTTTAACAAAAGGATTTTTAAAGAGATTTACCTAGAAATTACATTTCATGTCAGAGCAAACGCTGAGTACTTTTGCTTCCACACTGACTCTGCCCATGACCACAATGAGCGGGATCCCTTATTTCACCTTTTTTAGTCAGAGGAGCGTAGCAGGAGGGACACCGCGTGGGTCAGATTATTATGCTGGTGTTTTTGTGGGCAGGTTGGAAGCTTTGAAGCGCTGTAAAAGAGCTTTATGCGTCTCCTCAGGCCTATAGCTAATGTGGTTTAACAATTATTCACTGTAGCGTTTGGACATTAAATAAGCTGGCAGGGAGTTTTATGAACAGAAGGCATTCACAAAGGAGCACAATCTATTAAGCCAAAGCGAGCCGAAGCCATCACTCCGGCTATTTAGGACCAGACTGCGTTCCACTGCTGGATTTATACCACCTTACTGAACATTTCCCAGCTTCAGAGTCACCGAAGCTTAGAAGACAACCAGCTGAAGAAGAAGTGTGTGTCAGGTCACATCTCTGGTTAAAGGCCACTATTCGTATGTATCCAGGCTCATGCTGAGGGGTGCCAAATACTGCTCCTGAAGATATTGCACCCTAGGGTGGGCTAACAGTACCTGGATCACTCTCCAGCCCCAGTAAAGCTGGAATGTTGATATGAATATGAACTAAATCACTTAGTGGGACTATGTTGCCTCACAGCGCCCTGCATATACCCCTGCACTATGAGTGGATTCAGCGGTAGGCCTAAAAGCCTCTCCAAACTCTGGTAGATGGTCTAGAGTATGGAAGAACTTTCTATGAGAGAGCTTTTAGAGGAACCAGATGTCTGGTTCCATTCACCACCACTGTGAACAGTTCTGACTCAAGAGCAGTGTCTATCCTCAGGCTGTAAGACTTCATAACCAGGTTATGCCAGCACAGCCGTTAAACTCTTCTAATAACCCTGACTGATAACATCATGCATATTCTTCCTGTCTGCTACATACCTGCCATTGTGCACCTACTCAACAAGGTCACACTGCACTTAACCACATATAGTTATTCTATATTCACAGTTACTGTTTACATTTTAATAGTCTATTTTTCTGTAATATATTTTTCTCTATATATTAATCTATAATTAATTAATCTATTTAATCTAATTGTTAACTTCTATTATAAATTAATCTTAGAAAAGATCAGGTTACACTCCACTGCATTTTACTGTATGTGATGAATATGAAATTTGTGAATCTTTTAGTAAACATTGCTGTATATTGTTGAGAGTAATTTCTAGGTCTGTTTTATGATTGTATATCACTATTAAATGCATTTATATGCTTGAAAAAATACCAGCTGTTCTTTACACTGTATGGACTGTGCAGTTTGATGATGACTGGACTATTAGGAACGGTCCAGAATTACAGGGAACTATTACATCCATTTTACATTTACATTACATTTACATTTGTATTCCTAATGAAGGCTAGCCTGTCTGGTCTGTTCCCACAGAAGAGCTACTGTGGTGTAAAAAGTGATGCTGACTCTGATAGAAAGGGCAGTGCAGCACAGTCAGATGAGGTGGTGTTAATGTTATGTCTATTATCTGCAGAGCACAGAGATTCCTAAGCAAACAAAACCACAAAGATTCAAGCTGGATGATTGTTGTGATGGCTAGATGAGTCAGAGCATCTCCAAAACAACAGGTCTTGTGTTCCAGATATGCTGTAGTTAGAACCTACCACAAGTGATCCAAGGGAGGACAACTGGTGAATCTGTGACAGGGTCCTGGGCACCAAAGGCTTACTGATGCATGAGGGGATTGAAGGGCAGCCTGTCTGGTCTGATCCCACAGAAGAGCTACTGTGGTGTAGAAAGTGATGCTGACTCTGATAGAAAGGGGTCAGAACACACAGTGCAGCACAGTCAGTGCTGTTGCAGCAGCAGGAGGGACCTGCTCAGTATTAAAGGTGGTGTTAATGTTATGGCGGATCAATGTATATGTTACAATAATGGCCTTGTACAAAGCTAAAGATAAACTTCATGAGCCTAGTGGACTGTTGGGGTGCAGTGGTGTTCAGGGATGGGGTGCAGTATATTTTGTACTAGATGCTGATACAGTGGATTATTTCAAAAACTCAACACAGTGTTGGGTAGGTCAGTAGTGGTCATCCGTGTTGCACGTTGAAAGCAAGGGGTTTGGGGATAGGGGGGCGGGGGTTCAGAATGAATGGAATGTTGTTCTGGGGGGTTAATAGTACATACCTTCAGTCCTTTTTACGTCACTACCACCCACAGCTTTCCTCCACATGTGGAGGAGCAAAAGGAGTGTTTCCTTGCCTGCCCACTGATGACAAGGGTCACTTCACTCGCACCCTTTCTGCTGAAAGCACATGGCCCCATACCCAGCAGTGACACTGGCTTACAACAACAAAGGCTGACGGTAAATGCTCAGAAAGCCTCAGACTTAGGGGAACTGATGATAACGATGATATTTAAAAATGAAATACTGATTTTGTGTTACATATACGATAATGCTGTGGATAATCCTGCACCAACAGCTATGTGGTTCACCCTACCACTACAGAGAGTGAGCTGCAGTTAGTTTTGCTCATGATGTAGTACTGTAATAAATGACATTAAGCTCTCAGTTGTGTTGTTTAAAGCTTCTCACTTGGCATTGCTACACTGTCCATAAACCCTCACACTCCTGTGTGACTCCAGAGAATGTGGTGCTTTAGAGCAGCACATTCACAAACAACAGTTTCAGCCCAGTGGCGATACAGACAAACTCTAACCATGAAAGATTCCACAGTGTCTATGACCAGTGATGGGAAATAACAGCGTTCATGTAAAAAAAGTAATTTTTCAGTAACAGGTAATCTAACCATTTACTGTTTCCATGGTTACAACGCCTTTAACGTTACTGACAATAACATGTGGCGCGTTACTGTAATTAAGCTGTTTTAATTCGACCAGGCTCTCAGCCACAGCAGCGGCGAAGCTTCTTTCTTTACTTTGGTGAGGGATGATGATTGGCTAAGGTAGAGTAAAATTTCATGGTAAGCCAACCAGAGGCGGATGTGGGCGGGTGTTTACACAAACACACATGCACAGGAGAGACACAGCAATGTTGAAGTGCAATGAATATGAAAAGTTCTAACACATCTATTGTGTTTTATCATTCCACTGTAATATCCATAGTAACGACCATACCTACAATGATACATTACATCTGATAGGTGTCCTGCCTCACATTGTCCCGCAGCGATATTGGAATGGTGTACATTTGTGTACAATGTTTTCTGTTAAAAATGTATTATTTTATTTATATTTAGACTTTTATTTATTTGAAGTGTCTATTTCGTTAATTGCGTGTATTTAATAGTCAGTGTTACTACAAATAATTGAACGTGCTACTAAATATCCATCAAAGTGGGGAGGGGGGGTCCACATTTTTTACATATTTGAACAATTTTTTAAAACGTACCAGTTGTCCTTCCTTGCATCATTTGGTGGTAGGTTCTAACTACTGCACACCTGAAACACTCCACAAGACCTGCTGTTCTGGAGGTGCTCTGACTCAGTTCTAGCCGTCACAATAAGATTATATATAAAAATATGAGATGTTAGTCATGTAAACTATTTGGTTATTTATATCATATATCATATTTGATAATCATTCCCAGTCTCTAAATGGATTTGCATGCTATTTTCACATGTCCAGATGCAAATTCCCTGCAGGAAAAGTGAAATAACTTTCAGGAATCTCTGTAACGATGGCTTGCAGGTAGCAGGGAGATGGTGTAAGCTCCAGATGGTGAAGCTAAGCTGTCAGAACAAAGCTCCAATCAAAACAAAGAATCTGTCAAAGTGTGTATTTCAACACAAATACAAATTTTAGGGACTCGCTACAAGTCAAATTATTATTATATTAACATAGAACTGCACCCAAACGATGGCTGTACTGTAATATGCTGGTAATGGTTTTGTGTTTCTCCAGTATTGTTATTTTAGTCATTTCCCTGTGTTACAGTTACTGTCATGGACTCCAGGCCCAGCGAGTGTACATTTCCACTCTGTTTTTCTGGGATGAGGCGATGAAGAGATTTTATTTTATTCCTCCGTGTCCATACTGTATTTTCCCTCCATGCAAATAGTTCATAGAGGATTTATATGCTTTTCTGCGAGTTTCTGTAAGCAGAGAGGGATCTGAACAAACGGATCTGGAAATCACTCACATCGCGATTGTGCACTGGGATGATTTAGGCGGTTATTTTTTAAGAGGGGGCCCTTCAGGACCGCGCGCAATGGATTACAGTTTTCCAGCCTAGATGCCAATGCTATGTGCCATTTTCAACAGCGCGCTGCATATTGAGTGATTGCTGGCACCTGTGACGTGCTGTGCGTTCCACTACAATCATCTCGTCCTGATTGATGCACCTTTATGGAATTCATGTTGGAAAATTACACGTTAGGAAACGACAAAGACAAAAGTCCAGGCCTCTTATACGGATGCATGGTGCATCACTTAAGACTCCTGCAGGGGCATGAAGAGATATTTTTATAAGACTGGTTCTATGGGCTCGAGAGTACCAAGCCTTGTTGCCAGGCTAAGGTGCCAGTCACATGCATCATGCAGTGTAGGCTGGATGCAACTACTTGTCATTGTGAACACACCCTATCACACAAAGTGCAGTGTAGCAGGATGGTTCCTAGCTCAAGGGTATTTAAGTGATGCCTGGGCCAACTACATAGGAAAGTCCCTTACTACTAGGCCACCACTACACTAGAGCCACCACTACACTAGAGCCACCACCACATTAGAGTGCCATGAAATAGTTTTTCAGATTTTTCAGATTATTATTTTTCATTTCTACAGTTTTTGTCTTGCACGCCTCCTGGAGGCAGTTGCTGTGGGAGTGTGTCGTGCTGGGAACAAGCAAGGTTCTCAAAACTGAAAGCCCAATGGAGAAGAACAGAAAAGGTGTGAGGCAGAGTCAAACTCAGAGGCAGGAGTATGCCACTACAGTCAGGTCAGCCCTGATGTTTAGACCCAGGGGTCCTGACAGTGGACAAGAAAATGTACAAAGGTATTGGTGAATTTGGGCCAAGGCCCAAGGTCCCTTAAACTCCAGGATCCTTGACAGCTCACCTTCTATAGGCCCTGAAACCATTTGGCCAAGACCAAATGGATCATTTTAGACGTCTCTTCGCTTCTGCGTTAATCTCCAATCAAGGACTCTCTACTCCGTAAAAACCAGACTTTTCGGGGCTGCTGACCCCATGACACTCACTTGTTAACGATCATTCAGTGCTCAGAGACCTTCAATGCCAATTGAGACTCCCACTTATAGGGAGGATGCTTTTCCAGCAGAAGACACTTTGAAATTTCTTTCTCTCTCTTAAATAAAAAAAATAAAATAAAACTGGTGAACCCTGACCTCTCCTTGAAGACACGTAGACACACACAAACATCAGTATTATTTTGTGATCTTCTTCTTTTAAAGGAATGATTGGCTGAAGAATGTGTCAGTCAGGCCACCCCCTAACCCCCGCTCCATCCTTTGCTTAATCCCGCCCCTAAAGACTGATCAACTAAGGGAGGCGTTCATCGGTCAGTGTGATAAAGCACTTGTTCTGACCTTATGAATCGCACACCTTAAGTGGGATTTTTGTCACATGATGCTAAAATAAACCACAAGACTAAATAAACATGAAGGAAGCCTTGGGTTGAAAAAGCCTAAATCTCAACTCACTGATGGCTTCTGCCTAATCTCTCAGTGTGGGGGGAGGATGGGGGCCAGTTGTTGTGATGATGGCTAATGTTTTGTTCACACTACGTGATTTTAAGGCTGTTTTTCAGTCAGATTCCACGTTTGATAGACGATCAACAATCGCTATGTGTGAACACTGCAAAGACTAGTAAAAAATTCCATAGGCCTACTATTACTGATAGGAAAGCCTCCCAAATTATTTGTCCGTGGGTTTGTGTGAAACATCATCTAGCCTCGAAGAAATATCAACGAAGGCTATTATACTAGAGTCTGTCCTTCCTGTGGTCTCAGACTCGTGGGCGATGTGGGCGGGGCCAGTAAATGAAGTGTAAGGGCAGTCAGTAATAAGGCCTAATGTGATCCTACAGTGCTGCTATATTGCACACACGATTTAGGAACTTTTTCTAAAACATGAACAAATAAACAGACAGTGAAGGAAACACAGAACAGTTTTGATGTGTTTAAGTGTTCCGATAATGTCATCCTCCATATTGTCTTATGTGGTCACTATACCAGCCATCGGCCAGCTTTAGTCCCTTCAGTGTTCCTAATGGTGAAAAAAAACTGCCCTGAAGGTGCTTAGTTCTCATGGGAGCTCCCCAGTTCCACTCAACAAGTCCCAGAACTGTTTGGTGCAAAAGCACCTATTCACTGTTTTTGCAGTGACTAAGGCTTTGCGGGAAAGTCTCTGTTCGTCATAGGGGTCAAAGGTCACCAGTAAATGTCAGATTGTACGGCGTGCAGCAACTGAACAAGGCACAATTCCCAAACATTCTCTTATCGTTACTGACGAAGATTTTCAGCTCCACAGTCACATTTTTACCTTTTTTGGAGAGTCACAGAGCCAAGCTCCTGGCGCTGGGGTGGAGTACAGTAACCGGAGGTTTATTTAGCAACGGGAACAAGTTCAGAGAGCTTCTGCAAACGCCATCCGTTGAGATAGCTTCACCAGAAGGTCAGAAAGCTTGAGCTTCTCCTGAGTGCAATAGTGAATCAAAATATTCCACATGTAGGAAATTTTCTCCTCTTCTCTCTGACGATCAAATCCACAAAAGTAAGACTTTAAGACAGTGTCCGTTAGAGCCGTAATGTAATAAGCTTTCAGACAAGTCATTGGCTGTAGATCCATAAAGTAGTGAAGTGAAAGTGCCTATTTGTCAAGAACCACAACGAAACGCAACCTCTGCATTTAACCCATCACACGTGCACACGTGGAGCAGCAGGCAGCTATTAACAGCGCCCGGGGAGCAGTGTAGTGGGACGGTACCTTGCTCAAGGGAACCTCAGTAGTGCCCGGGACTCGAACCTGAGACCTTCAGGTCTCAAAGGCAGCGTCCTCACCACTAGGCCTCCATTGCCCACTAGGCATGTTTCAGTCAGTTCTAGATATGCCACTGACTGTAGATCCATAGTGTCAGCAGGTTTCCGCTGAAGTTGCTGCTGTTCATCCTGAGACTTCAGTCACAGCAGGCAAATCTATAAACTAACATCTCCATACCTTCATGAGAAACAGAACTATTAGCTGAATAACACCTTGGACATAATCAAGGGTTCTGCTGAGGCAGAATGGGGTCAGTTGTAGGACTTTGAGAGCCTACAGTCTGTCATGAGAACTCACAACAGTATCTATGGAAGAAACTATTAGTGGGTAGAGCCTGGTTGGGCCTATTTATCTGGAAGCTTAAGACTACACTGGATTCCACTGATGTGTGTGGCTGCAGAGCGCAGGGCACTGTGTCTTACTGCCTTACTCTGCTTCTGCTTTATATTCAGACAGACTCCTCACAACGAAGAGGCCCGAGGAGGAATTACGACCACATGCTCGGGAGGATGGAGGACAGTACAGACTGGAGTTTATATTCCACACAAACACACACACACACACTCATCCCTTAGGGAAACACCCTGACGCTGGCCTCAAGAAAACAGCGAAGGAACCACACCACACTGAGGACACCTCATCACAATATACTGTCCTTCCTTTCACTATACGCAGGCTTATTAATATTTACCTGTCATTAACCATCCCCAGTGACACACACACACACACACACACACACACACACATACAAACCCCATTTCCAGAAAGGATCATTTCCAGAATGCAATAAAAACAAAAATGATATGTTAATTCATGTGAACCTTTATTTAACTGACAAAAGAACAAATACAATATTTGCAGTAGCTTGTATTTGAAAATATAACAAATGTAGAATTTGATGCTGTAACACACTGTTAAAAGTTGGGACAGTGGCAGGTTTACATGTGTTATGTCACTCTTCTCATCTAAACCCTTTAATCATTTTGGAACTGAGGAGGCTAAATGTAGTAGTTTTGCAATTGGATGGTTGGTCCATTCTAGTGTGATATATGACTTCAGCTTCTCAAAGATCACAGTTTGTCTGATTCTCCTTTAAATGCCATCCATCCATCCATCCATCCATCCATCCATTTTCTAAACCGCTTTTTCTTTTTCTGGGTCGCAGGGAAGCTGGAGCCAATCCCAGCTGACTGTGGGCCTAAGGCGGGGCCACAGGACAGGAGGCCAACGCATCGCAGGGCAACACATATACAGACAACCAGTCATACACACACTCACACCTACCAATTTAGAGCATCCAATCAACAGCCTTTGGACTGTGGGAGGAAACCAGAGAACCCGGAAAGGCACAGAAGACACCCGTGGCCGACCCGGGGGATCAAACCCAGTGCCGCCCCGTGCCGCCCTCCTCTAAATGCCATATATTTTCAAAGGAGACAGATCTGGACTGAGAGCAGAACGGAAATGTTCCTTTTGAACTAATGAACATCCTCTTATACATTTTGGCACAAAGGGACGAGCCATGACCCTTCATCACTTGCAGTGACTATGCCCTTGATGGATGTCACTTTAATACCCAAAAATGATGACTCACCTGCTATCAGTTAGCCTACTTCCAAACTGGTTACTTGAGTATCCTGTGTGCTTTTTAAGCTTATTCTAAATTTACACCAAATTCTAAATTTGCTTACAAAAAACATTTAAGTTGATCAGAAAAATGATTGAAAATGTTTTCTTTGTACTTTTATCAGTTAAATAGGTTCACACAAATAAACGTTTTGCAGATTTTGGTTTTTTATTATTTTTATTTTGGAAATTTCTTGATTTTTATAGGAATAGGACTTAAAAACATGTCAAATAAATGTCTCTTTAAAAAGAAATTGGTGTTTTTGCAGGAAAACAGACCTGTATATAAAAACAGACAGGGATGTGCCAATGCGATTCAGCTATAATGCGCTGAAAACAGAGGGTGCAGTGCATTGATACCCAACTACTGACACAAGGTTTAGAAGTCAAGAGGTGAAGAGGCAGACCTGTCACACAGAAAGCTCACTGGCAGGTTGAAGTGTTTTTCAGCGTAATGACGAACACGGAGAGTGTATGATGAACACGGGCCAAGAAGAACCAGCACACTACGCAGATGCATTGAGACGATGCAATGTTTTTCATCCAGCAGGACGCTGTAAGTCAAAATAAATCGGCCTGAGTAGTAAACTCTGAGAGCTTTTTTTGGCGCAGAAGAACACATGCAAACTCGTGGCTGCAGCTAAACATGATGCGAAATTTCCATCAACCTTATTTTACCCTGTGTGGAGATTGTGGCGACAGCGGCACCTTGAAGTGTGAATGAGGGCCTGCAACCCTTTAGGTAGCCATCAGTGCAACTCACAGCTACATTCAATGGACACTTTATTAGAAGCACCTACCTTACAGTCCTCACTATACAGGTGTGCAGGAACAGAAAAACAGCCTATCTGCCACAGCACAATCTATAGCCCCCTCCATTGGACCACCATTGAACAGATTAAATGCATAACACACACACATCACATCAGTGTCACTGCTGCACTGGGAATGCATCACCACCCAAGAAACATGTGGTAAGAGGTGGTCCTATGGTGGTCCCTTTGGAGACAGACAAGTAAGTCACACTCAGGTCACAGATGTTGACAGATGTGCAGACATCTGAGAGTTGTCCAAGAGCCCAGACACTTAAGACTCAACTTGGCCTAGGACCCCAGAGCCTCAAGGCTTGTATGGAACCCCAGAGAAGTAAGCATCTCTTCGCAGCCCAGAGACTTAAAACTCACCCTTAATTGGCTCAAGACACAACGCAGACCCCAGAGCCTCATCTGATTTGGCCTTAAGTGACTCAACTCAACATACCCAGCTTGTGCTCACACTCAGAAGACTTGAGACTTGAGACACAAGACTGTACTCAGACTCGCCCTTGACTGACTAAAGGTTCTACATGCATACAGACCACATTGACTCTAGACTTGACTCAGATCCAAGAGTCTTAGACTCTTAACTGACACTAGACTAGAGACTACTTTTTGCACTTACACCCCAAAGACCTGAGGCTTGTGTCTGACTTGCATCTCAGAGACTCAAGACTCGACACTTTTAACTGGCTTAGGCCTCTACTCACTCTCACCCTTAACTGGCTCTCGCACGCCAAAGAATTGCTCAAGACTTCATATGCATATACTACATATGGAACTCCAAGCTATAGGTTCTTTGCTACCAACTCCATCCATCCATCTATTTTCCAACCGCTTCTTCCGTTTCCGGGTCACGGGGAATCCCAGCTGACTGCGGGCCTAAGGCGGGGTTCACCCAGGACAGGAGGCCAACCCATCGCACAACCCACAGACAGACAACCATTCATACACACATTCATACCTACTGCAGCCTTTGGACAGTGGGAGGAAACCCACGCCAACACGGGGAGAGCTTGCAAACTACGCACAGAAAGGCACCTGTGGCCAACCCGGGGATCGAACCCAGGACCTTCTCACTGTGAGGTGACAGTGCTAACCACTGCACCACCGTGCCATATTGCTATGTGGTGTTGACCAGAGGATGGGTTTTCTTTCTGAGTTTTGGTTCCTCTCAAGGGTTTTTTTTTTCTCCAGCTTATGGTGTTTTTCCTTTCCTCTGTAGCCCTCAGCTTGCTCATTAGGGGCTTGGACATGGATTCTGTAAAGCTGCTTTGTGACAATATCCATTGTAAAAAGCACTATAGAAATAAAATTTACAGAAACTCAAGACTCCACTGGCTGATGAAGTGTGGCAGGTTTAGCACCAGACTTAATAAACTGGCAACTCAGCGTGAGGTTATTGTGCGTAGTTTGAACTGTGAATTGTTCATATCTACACCGATCAGCCATAATATTAACACCACCTGCCTAGTATTGAGTTTCTATCAGAACCAGCATTCACTTTTTAAACCACAGTAGCACTGTGGGATTAAAACAGATGGGCCAGCCTTCACTCCACACATGCATCACTGAGCCTTGGGTGCCCATGATCCTGTTACCTATTCACCAGTTGTCCTTCCATGGATTTTTTTTGTAGGGTTACTAACTACTGCACACCTGAAAAACTCCACAAGACCTGATATTTTAGAGATGCTCTGACTTCTGTGAAAGGGGTTTGTGAAAGTGACTCAGATCCTAACACTAGTCCATTTTTCCTGCTTCCAGCACCCCAACTTCAAAAACTGACTGTTTACTTGCTGACAAATACTGTATATTCCACACCCCCACCAGGTGCCATTGTAATGAAATAACTACATAGTCAATGTTATTCACTTCACCTGTCACTGGTGTTTATGTTATGGTTAGTTGGGGTACAGTACTTTCACAGAGACAAGTGAAGTCTCCAGCCAGAGCGACAGAGAAAGCTGACTAACTTTAGCAGGAAGTGCATCAGACAGATGCCTCTGTGGTCAATCCTTTCAGCAGAAAAAGAGAGACATCACTGATTCTGCCAATTTTTCTTTCATCGTTGCCAGACTGTACGTCAGATTGTGATGCAGAAGCGTGAGAACGAACCCGAGTGTGTGTGTGTCTGTGTGTGTCTGTGTGTGTGTGTATGTGAGAGAACATGGCTAAAAGCTCAGGACCTTTCAGCCCAATCTGAAAAAACATTCTCATGGCCATCGTTGGCCTCAAGCCCACTCACCATGCCAAGATTTCTTCATCTCATCGAACAAGCCTGTATCACAGCTTCTGTGTGATAGAAATCAGAGACAGAGAGACGCCCTCTCTGCTGTTTGTCCAAAGACGATACAAGGAAACTCCTTTATTTTGTTTAAAAAAAAAAAAAACACTATCATACAGCCATGGCCGAGTGTGACAGGAGTATATGGAGCAAGGTTAAGGACCTTATGGGTAGTGGTGGCCTAGTGGTTAGGACACTGCCTTTGAGACCTGAAGGTCTCAGGTTCGAGTCCCGGCCCGGGCACTAC